>JBBPNW010000374.1:369-18758 GCA_038091115.1 Rubroboletus rhodosanguineus
AGGAGGGGGAAAGCGGGGTTGAGCGGAGATGCTGCAAGTTGGTGGTGGGACGTGGACCTGTGATGGCAAAGATGTGGGGTAGTTGGGAATATGTAGCTGGGTGCTGGCGTCCCACGAGGATTCAAGAGGGGGAGAGGGGGGTTGGACCACTGGCGACTTTGGTCGAAGGCCAGAAGTGGCCTGAGCCTGTGGGGCAGATGATGCTGTGACACTTGGCGCTGTGTGAGGGATGTGTGGGAAGCTGCTGGGGCATTGAACAGACGTTGACGCTGCTAGTGCCTCAGTCGCGGCGGCAGGGGACTGTATGCTCTTGGCCTTTCCTTTTCCTTTGCCTGCTCCCCGAGCCTTTCCTTTGGTTGGGTGGTCAAATGCTGGTCGGTCAGCGTTGACACGGGAATCATCAGCGTTATTTGTATCCAGGTTTTGACTCGACTTTGCACTTCGTTTCACACGCAGCTGCTGCACGGCGGTTTTGCGTGCTTGCTCAGTGTGTGGGACACGCAAAGGGGTTTCCCGCAGGTTTGGAGGGACCAGGGCACGCAAATAGGCATTGTTATGGAGTGCATAAGTGTTGAGGAAGAAGTCGCGGGAGGGCTTGTGGTCGACAACAGAAACTGTTTGCGAAGTTATCATGCGCTCCTGCCGAACACTTTTTGTACCAGTGTTCATGCACTTCGAGTCAATGCAGTTGTGTTGTATGTTGACAACACAAACGATATCCTGTAAGTTGCGTGATTAAGAAGCAAAACTGTAACGAAAGAAAGTACCTTTCCAGGAACAATGACTTCGTCGTCAGTCAGCTTAAGGCAGGGCAAGTGAAGGGCAGGGTGTAGAGCAGGAGCAAAGGAGAAGAGCTGGAACACAACATGTTTTGCAGTGCGTTGACCACCATCCGCAGAGATCAATATCTCACGAGCGCGTCCAACTCGAAACTGTGCATTTGTCAGATGATGCGATAATTCAAAATGGGCCCTTTCTTACCCTTTTTTCAGCTGTTGAATGTGGATCCTGGAAGATCGCACAGGCGTTCAGCTTCAGTACATCCAGTTCGGTAGTGACCAGAGAAGTCCCCTTGTAATAACGAGTGTCGTCCTTGACCGTTCTCGAAATTTTTGCGCAGTGCGTGTCGCGCCATAGTACCGGGTCCGATAATACTTTCCTGCTTCGAGGGCCATCTGCTAACGAAGCCTGTGCCATTCCTGAAAAGAGTGGTCAGCAGGGTGAGCGCTGCTGCCATGACTATACTCGTGGCTCACCAGCTTCCTTGGAGGTTTCTTTCGGGATCCCTAATAATCTTGCTTGTTCGGGATGCTCAGCTAGATAGTCGACGACCTTGGGGCCACCACAAACCCACTTCCTATTCTTGATGTCAAACCAGAATCCACCAGTCGTGATATGCTTGACCAGGTCCAGACGTGCAAATGTTCTGCAGACATCTCTGCTTGGTGCAAGTCGGTTGCTGTAAACGCATGCAAGTCGGAAAACATGGTTGAATGATTCGTATCGTTCCGTTGAGAAGAGGATGGCAGGACCAAACCGCTGAATATAGGCGGGTAAGTGGACGAGAAAGTGGAATTTGGGTTTGCTGATGAGGATACTGGGTGCGCACGTAGCGCTGATATTGAGAAAGTCGTTGATCGCCTTCGTCAACTGTGCCTGCATTCGATGTTTAGCCTCGAAATGTATTAGACTCGTAATCATTGAATAAAATTCACCAAATAAGACCTCATATCACTTATAGTTGTGTGCCAGATGAGAACGACGAGTTCGCCAATGGCAGTCCAACCATCCAGAACGGACTTTGGAACGAGATCGTAAACAAGAAATGGCATCACTTGAGCTAAGCTCTTGAAATGCTTGCCTATCAAACTTCCCTTGTAATGACATATGTAGTCGGCATTCAGATAGGGTTCGTTTAGCCCATCCTTCTCGACAGAATCAAGCCGAGTTTGGAACACGCCAAGTAGCCTTGCCTTCTCAAGCAAACATACAGTTTGCGCCCAAAAATATTTCACGACGCCAAGGAGAACCGTATGGAGAATCTCGGTGGGAGTATCCAGGTGAATGTTCATGCCTACATAGTTACGCACGTGTCAGAGACAACCCGCAACTGTAATTAATACGGTATGGTGAATGGTGAATGGTGAACTCGTACCCTTCAAACCCAAGAGCGGATTGATGGCATCTTCGATGGATTCCCCTTGAAGCCAATTCTCCAACTCCTTTCGTAACCTTGCTTTGACTTCTAGCTCAGGCAGTGCAACGCTGCCGGCCTCACGTTTGCGCAGTTTCTTTCCAAGTTCCACGATCGTGTTGACGATGGCACTTGTGGTGGAGTCCCGCACACCTGACAATGTCGTCGCTGATTTCACCTTTTCTCCAGCACCTGACTCGAGCGCAAGCTCGATCTGATGAGAAATTTCCGCCACCGTTTTCTTGGGAGTGCGTGGCTGACCTGGCTGTAAAATACTTGGATTAGCCATAGGTTGTCATAGTATAATTGCATACCAGGAAAATCGCATTATACCCATTCTCAGTTTCCTTATGCTCTTTCGTGCCACCAACTTCACATGTCCGACAGAAATAATTGCACTGCAATCCTGCGTGACTGCATTCTTCGGCATGCATCGGATTGTCCCCAGCAACAAATAGCCCATACGGAACAAGTAGAACTTCTTCTTCCCCTTTACAGTCCCACGCTCGTACGCCGGACTCAGAAGCTCGACTGGAGAGACGGTCAGATTAAATGAATTTCAGTGAATGATTTCTCACCATATTGACTCCTTCATCGCCCTCATCAACTCCATGGGCGCAGCATGTGGTGAAGCAGTCACAAACCGAACACAGAATTCCTTTTCAAGCATTTCACGAGGAAGACTTGCATTCGACATGTATACCGCGTGATGTTTGTTCCATTGCTTCGACACGTTTCCAGACACATCGTCCATGAAGATTATGAGGGGTACGGCGTACACCATGCGGCCATTTGCCTTGGCACGCAGTGGATGGAACTCAAGTTTGGCAAGTTTCTTTGACGACTCTGCTGGCAAGATGAGAATTCCCGGTGTTAGTATAACGACAATCGTGGCTCACCTGTCAGCCCACAGGCAAGCTCCTGCAGACACTTGGATAGATCCTGGAATGTGCGCTGAAACGTGGATGCGCAAACGGTTGTCTGTGTATCGCTGACAATAAATCCAGCCTGATTATGATGTTAGCGTAATCGATCTCTCAGCAGGTGCTCAGATTATGCATACCTCAGTTCGTTTGACTGGTCGCCCAGAAGCTAGCACTGCTTTGGCATGACCTGGGTGCTGATTCTGATTGACTGGAATGTTAGACACATGGAAAAAGCGTTCAGGGATGAAATATCCCCCCCCGGAGTCTTGCAAAAGCTCGTTTACAAAGAAGATCTTGCCATTAGCGCGAGCCGCCGGGGGTGAAGGTAGCTCCATCCGCATCTTGTCTCCATGAAAAACTTGCGACATCCCAGGTCCAGCATCCTCGGGGTAGTCTTGCATTGCAAAGCGTGTGAGCGGGTTAGCATAGTCCTGGTGAACGTTTTAGTACAATTGCGTGGTCCGCGCAGGAGCTCATACCATGGTGATAGCCGTTGAAATATCATTTATATAGAACACATTGCCACTTTTTGACTTCACCATTTCTGTCGGGTCACCGATAGCTTTTGAAATACGTGCGTGACACTTTTTGACAGCGTAGAGGGAGGGAACATCTTGGGCGTTCAGTTCTTTTGCCCAGCCCAAGACTGCTCGCTTCTGAGCGTCCGAAAACGGCAGCCGCGCCGAGCTAAACAGTAGCGCTGTGATAAAATGCTATGTGGATCATGAGTACCGTGTTTGCAATTATCACAGCGCAGTCACCGATTTAGAGGGCCACGGGTAGTACGGGCTATTCACTGGTGCATCTAAGCCTTTCGTGACTTCGTGCATGAATGGAACGTCATCTTGTAGGCAATAGTTAGACAAAGCCTCAGAGTGCAGTAGCGCTGAATGTTTACCTTGTATTTCGATGCCAAAATCATCCTCGTGTTCATCTGGACACAACGCCTCATTGACAGGTACGCTGGTAAAGGATATCGGAAGCCCGTCTCCATTATTGAGTTCAGCCTGAAGAAGGTCGAAGATGTCCCCTAGACCATCATCTATCTGGAAGATGCGACTGTTCATACGCCCATCCCAGAGTTGTGATATGGGGAGTTCCTCATTGTCCACGAAGGCCGAACTTTGATCGGATTCATACCCAAAGGAGTCAGGAAGGACTTGACTCTTGGGCTCGTAGTCTGCAGCTGTCGGAACTTCAGAATCCACTAAGATAGCATTTTCCATTGTAGTGTCTAATTGAGAGGAGGAGGGGGTGTCAGGGACAGGAACTGCCGTCGTTCCTGATGGCGCCTCCCAGTGGGTTGTCTCGGTAGTTCCAAATCTAGGCTGAGAAATGAATAATCGGCCAGAGCGTTTGCGGTCAGCGTGGCGGGTGTGAATTTCAGTGCTGACATGGGCGGAAACGTATCGGGATTCCATGGTACGGAAACTACCTTTGCGTTTGGGACAGACAGTGCACTGGACTTGGGATGTCGTGCCACGGCAGTATTGTAAGACTGTGGGGATTGGGAGCATGAAAGGAAAATATATTAGAATACTCACTCTTTCCATCAACTTGGATTGATTTTTTGCGGGGCCTCATGATGGTTGCAGCGTGCGCTATACTTGCGACGAGACAAGACTTGCGATATGATGGATTTGGATAAGGATGGCACAGTCACGTGGCTGTTCCTCACTTCGTCACAGCTGCCACTGACTTCGACTTCAGAATGGCTGAAGACGTTACCATGCAGCATCAAAATCACATTGGTCCAGACATTCTCCCGGAGGAGACATCAATCGTTTATCCAGAAATTCGCGTTCAAGACATGCGAGATGCCTCGCTTCGACCAATATTGGTCACTGTCTGTTTTCCCGGCACTTTACCAAGACATTTGATCCGTGAAAACATGGTAAGCTGCGCTTTTCTTACTTTTACTAACTCGATATCCACATTTTACAGCCAATCCAGATCACCGTGTCTCTATGTGAACCGCTGCGTTCGTTCACGTCGCCAGTAATCACCACTACAACTTGGAATGAGTGCAACTTTGAACATTCTCTACACGTAGGTGATGTCGATGCAGAGGTGAGGTCTACTGTACCCTATTACCTTATGGACTCGAAGGATTGACCAAGTTGGGCAAGGAGTCTGAGTGGGATTACGACACAGAACACCCCACTTCTTGGGAGTTCCCCATTTCATTCCTTCCACTTCCCAAAGCCTTTGACTATCGCTCTTCTCAAGACTGGGTAAATCTTACTCGACGAATCGAAGGTTGGCTTCTCGCCGTCCCAACCAACTTCCAAGAGTGGATGTGGGGCCGAGATGCCTTCTGGCTAGCGTTTATCGGTGCAACTCCAACATTCCCCCGTGGCACATGGCCGCTATGGGATGCGAGGATTCCCCTGGAGGGTCCATTCATCGAACATTGGCTCCGCATATCTGCGCAGGTAGAACCTGGTCCGAATAATATTTATATCCTGCAGCAAATCTGGTTGGAGTTTCAGAGTCATGTCGCTCTTTTTTTCCCCTACCCCCTTTTTTCCGACACGTGAGCCTTCGTCTCTGTTGTACATATGTTCCTACCCAACTTGTGTCCTCTTTTCTAACGCATAACCTTCACCCCTGTCGTACATATGTGGACCCTACCCAGCTTGTGTGTCCTTTTGTCCATGTAATATCACCCGTAGTTCCGAACACGAGTATTTTGCATGCATCCACTTGTCTGGGTCGCTGAATGCATGTGAGTGATACCAGCGACCGTGCAACAATACATCTATATGGATTATAATAACATGATATACATGATGTACCACCCACATATACATGCACAGATATCTAGGTGATATCCACTGAACGAGATATTTTGTAGATCCACGGTGGAGCCTCAGGCGGGTATCTCACAGTAGAGACCTACCCGATCCGACCCTGGGCCCTCGCCAATATTCGTTCCAGTATATTGACTCGTTCCGTGAGACTGGGCCTCCAGCAAATCAATTTATAAATTATCACCCTGACATATATCATATATTGAAAAAAAATTGCACATAATATCATGTAGATACTTTCTGCGTTATCTCCATTTCCAAAATTACCCGTTTTGGCGTGTAGAGGAGAGATGAAAAGATGGGCCTCACTTCCACCTCCATAATGGCATACCCACAGGCCTTTGAGGGGCTCAAGCGCTCACCGTATCCGAGAATCAGCGAGTAAATTAGCCGAAACCTGGTCGGACCAGTCAGGACCCATCGGCAGCCTCGATGAATGTTCGGCTACTGCTCGTCTGCCGAGACTGGTGTTTTAAATTTGAAAGCCCGCACCTACTGAACCCAACTTACTATAGCTTAATTAAGAATTCGCGGTCAAGTGCCGGTTGAGCCGAGAAAGCGGAGAACTGCCATCTTGTCAACTGAGATACGCGTTTCTTACCACACCACCAATCGCATCGAAGACTCATCGTGGAGGCGTTAATGAAGAGAACTCTCCGCGGAGGTATTGGCTATTGCCTCGCAAGTCGTCGAGCAGCCGTGCCAGAGTCGCAATGCCTCGTTATTCCCGCTATCGGAAAGGATCAAGTCGCTGCTATTTCCATACCTTTACGAGGCAGGTGTGTCTTCACGTGGTGCTTCTAGTGCATGCGTATAACATAAATCGGGTCAGACAGCTGAACACCCGCATCAACTGTAGCCGAGTGATGGATCTTTACACAGACATGACACGAGTCGGGCAATACAAAGTGCCGTATGTGTGCCCCGTGCCCCGTCTCTCACCGTTGAGTCTCCACGCAAGTACTCACACATGACCCCACCCGTTGGAAATCTTACTATTAGTGGGAATACAGTGTGCTTCTGAGGGGATCATGCTTCTCCGTCGCGAGCCTGACTAGCGACGGCTATAAATACGGGCACGTCAATTTCTTCCTTGCGTAGTTCAACCTTTTCTCTCTCTCTCTCATCCATTCGATGCAGAGGCTACTTACCTCGACGCTTCTGGGCTTCTCCCTCGCACACTCTGTCCTTTCCTTCACCCCCGGCTTTCCTTATGGATCCGAGAAAGTCCGCGGTGTCAACCTCGGTGGGTGGCTCTTGCTCGAGGTAGGTATCTACCCAATGCTACACAAATCTTCTCTTCAATAATGTTTTTCCCCAAGCCGTGGATCACTCCGAGCATTTTTGACAACACTGGAAACGACGCCATCGTCGACGAGTGGACGTTCGGTCTCTATCAGGATCACGACACCGCGTTGAGTGTTCTGCAGAACCACTGGAATACTTGGATCACCGAAAGCGACTTTGCTTCCATCGCTGCTGCAGGGTACACAATCCCTTTAAATCTTAACACCACTCTTAACGGGGCCGGTCTATTTTAGATTGAATCACGTACGCCTTCCAATTGGCTACTGGGCGTTCGAGGTTGGTTCTGGGGAACCGTACATCCAAGGGCAGTTACCCTACCTACAGCAAGCAGTACAATGGGCCGGAAATTACGGACTAAAGCTCATCATTGATCTTCATGGTGCGCCCGGGAGCCAGAATGGGTTTGTGCATTATATAGTCCATCTTACCTCTTACCTCACTGTCCTTCTCTTAGGTACGATAACTCTGGCCACAGAATCTCGTTCCCCACTTGGCAGTCAAACCAAACTAATATCGATCGGACTAACCAAATCATCCAAACACTTGCCTCCACGTATGCTGATCAGACAAACGTTGTGTCTGCTATTGCACCCCTGAACGAGTGAGTTTTTGTTGCGTGCAAGACCGCAAGGAGTTACCCTTATTTTGATGCCAGACCTGCCGGATATGATGGTTCTGCCGTTCTCGATGCTGCAACGCAGTATTGGTACGATTCCTGGGGAAACATCAGGTGATTCCAACATCTTCATTTCCACGCCACGCCGGCGTTTATCTGATTCCACAGATATCCGTATGGTACGAGCCAGGAAAGTAACACTCTTGAGGTCATCCACGACGCATTCCAGCCCCTCAGCTATTGGGATGGATTTATGACCCCACCGAATTACGACGGAGTAGCTATGGACACCCATATATACCAAGTATTCTCCGATGCCGTGAGTATGTAACGTCCTCCTCCTTGCGTTGTCTGACAGACGGCTATTAGGATGTTGCGATGTCCGACCAGGACCACATTAATGCTGCTTGTCAAACCCAGTCCTCGCTCGCGGGCTTTGATCTTTGGCTTCTAGTGGGTGAATGGACCCCTGCTATGACTGACTGCGCCACGTACCTGAATGGACGTGGCGTCGGCTCACGCTACGATGGCACCTACCCCGGTTCTACGGCTGTCGGAAGTTGCGATGGACTGACTGGCAGTGGATCCACCTTCAGTTCGAGTTACAAGACCTTCCTCCGACAGATCTGGGAAGCGCAGGTTATTTCGTACGAGGCGGCTGCTGATGGCTGGCTGCAGTGGACTTGGAAGACGGAGAGTGCTGATGAATGGTCATACCAGGCTGGACTTAACTACGGATGGATACCCCAGAGCCCTACTGACTACCAGTACCCAACCATTTGCGGTTAACTTTGCTTTGCATGTTTTTACGACTTCATACCATGGATATAATTTTGAACATTAGTGCAATTCAAGTGACGGGCGTGGTTCAGTGAGATATCAAGGAATAATACAACGAGCTCGAAACTGCATTGAACTCAAGCTCCTGCGACTCCGTATTTACGGAGTATTGCTTGCCAATCACCAAGCCCTCCTCTACCCATCGTAACTATGGTCGCTTTATTGCCGGAATGCGGGCCAAACAGGCGATTCGCGACTCGTCTGACACTCTCGGAGGTGACCTTGTCAATTTCCGCTGTCATGTCCGTCACGGGGATCTTGCGTCCATGCACGAGGATCTGGGACAAATTGATTGATCTAATATAAACCGTACCAGAGTTTTTCTGTCTTACCTGACGACCAAGGTCCTCAACCTCCACTGCCCTGCTCTCCAGCGCCATCATCAAGCTGGATTGGAGTTGATTTTTCGCGCGCTGAAGCTCTATCTCCGGCACGCTTTGGTATATCAACAGACTGATCTGGTGCACGAGATGGTGGAGAATTTGGGCGGGTGTATTACCCCTCTGTTTGGGGATGTCAGGTACAAAGGACGCCCGCAATCCAAAGAGTGATGAATCTGTGTAAATGTGGTGGAAGGAGGCGCAATGATCAATCTGGGGGAAATGGTTGAGGATGTGCGTATATAATCGGGAATACATCCCCTTTCCGGGTCCGCCTATAAAGAGTGAGAAACAAATCATGCAAGGAATTTGAGCCTTACCCGCTGAGAAGCTGCCTCCACCCCCAAGAAGCACTTGCATTGTCGCGAGTGTGTAGATATCGTCGTCATGAATACCAGCGCCCTCGAACGCGAGGTAGAGGTGATCAAAATCTGCCGTATTACTTGGGATGTGTCTAATACCACCGACGTAATGTGACTGCGGGTCCGATAGAGGGGGTACGTCTCTTGAAGCAGAAGTCGGGTATAGGTATGACGATGCAGCACGTGTCAAAGACTTGTATAGTGATGGTGACGAAGACGGCAAGAGATGTGGTAGTACGGTTTGAACGGTTGATGGCCGTGGCGAGGTAGGCGTAGGAGATGACAAGGGTTTGAGCATCGAAAAGTGCTTGTCGACAAGTTCAACCAGTTGCTCATGTTGCATTCCAGCACCCGCGATAACCATACGCTCCGGACGGTACCAGTCCGAGATACAGTGACGGAGGAGGTCACCGGTGATGAGACTGATGCGCTCATCCGGGCAGACCAGCGAGTTCCCGAGCCCTTTTTCGCCGTACGCTACTCCGTGGAGAACTTCGGGTAGTATCATTTCTGGCTTGTTGCTGATTTCTCGAATTTCATAAAGAGCAGCGTCTTTCTGGATCTCCAGTTCCTCCGATAGAAAACCTGGGTTTAGGACAGTGTCGGATATTAGAGAGAGGGCTAGGTTGGTTGCCTGATCAGAATGGGAAGACTGGTACATGATGGATTCTCGAGAGGATGAACACATAATTTGGCCTCCAAGGTGGTCCATCGCCGCAGCCATGGTGGCTTCGGAGCGAGAATGTGTTGACTGCAAGTCTCGGTGTCAGCCACAAACAACCTTGTAGCAACACAACGGGCACCTTGAATGCCATTCTGTCTAAGAAATGGCTGGCTCCCGATGTCGATGGAATTTCATAACGCGACCCAGCGTCGATGTAAAGCCCGACGGATGAAAAGTGACCGGGAGTAGACTCTGTAGCAACCCGAATTTTGTTAGGAAGTGTGGTTATCTGCAACGGCGGCAGCGATGCTTGGGATAGTTGTCGTTGGTGCAGGCGCACCTTTCCATGGCGTATGACTGAACTTGCTGCTCTCTTCATGGGCGATAGACTGACAGGTCGGTAGCCTCTCAAGCTGACAAAATATTCAGCTTACGTCAGGACTTATTTATTTATACTGCTTATGGCTCAGCTGACAAGCGACGAAATTAAAAATAAAAGTCGAGGGAAAAGAGAGAACACCACACGGTCTGCTCTACCAAGCTATAGAGTTTGTGCACCACTCCAGAATGGAATTGCCGAAAAAAAAAAAAAAAAAGACCCCACCGTGGTTCGAACACGGGACCGCACGATCTGCAATCGTATGCTCTACCACTGAGCTATAGAGTCACTGGTTCGCTCAAGTTGCACAAAATTCACAACTCTGTGTTGTGTTGGTTCAATACTACACAGAACTGTATCTACAATTAGTCAAGTTTAATGAATGACCTCCCCTACGGTCCACTTAGCAAACTCCAGAATCTCCACACCTTCACCTTCCTTTGCCATCCCACGTTCGCGACCCCATTCGCGCAAGGCGGCACCGACAGTAAGTTGCCCTCCCGCCGCCATGAATGGCTGGTTGTACAATGATGTTTCGTCCGTCGTGGATTGGATGGACAATGTCTCAAAACCAGTGATCTGACGAGCGATAGCGCGCTCGAGTCGTCCAATGTCCTGCACAAAGGTGTCCGAGGCAAGACGACTCGCAATATCAGAGGCTTTCAGCGCGAGGACAGCAAGTGAGCTAATACGGCCGTGAGAGCCAGAGAATCCATGCGAGTATGAAGCTAGTCGTAACCCGGCCCCGTCGTGGAGTGGATTGTGAATCACAGCGGCAGCCCGTTTCAGCGATACCTTTTCGCCCACTTTTGCAATGAGATCCTGGATGGAACTAGATACCGTAGAAGATGGTCGGAGATTCGAGTTTCTTTGCGAGAGGAGAGGGGCATCGTTAAGGACGTGCAATGGGCAGGGTTGGATGAATTTCGATGAATGAACGTGTTCTGTGAGGAAGGCAGTGGTATGTGCAATATCGGCAGCAAGTTGTGTAAACAGCTCGTTTCTTGCGACAAAATCGGTTTCGCAATTCAGCTCGACCATGGCTGCCCGGAGTCCACCACCATTTAGTGTTGAGGACGGCTTGCCGGAGGAGAGTATGCAAACACTAATAAGTCCCTCTCGTGCTTCACGACCGGCGACCTTGGCAGCCTTTTGAGCGCCGGAAGTGGTTAGATCCTGCTGCAACCACTCCAGCGCTGCCTCCAAGTTGTTCCCGCTTGCACTGAGCGCTTCCCGAGCCTTGGAAATTGGCACATCGGTCAATTTTCGGAGCTGAGCAACCAGCTGTAACGAAGGTTTGGGGGCGGTGGAATACAAGAGAGAGTTACGACACGTCAACTGCGTTCGCTTGGATCCTCGCCGAGCAATGGGCAACAGCATCGCGACGCCGTTCCTATAAAACGTTAAGGAGAAGTGCTTGAAAAAATTTATCACTTTGAGTCCGTGGTATAACCCTCACGTGACTCAAAAAAAAAAACTGTAGATGTGGTTTCGAGTTGCCCCAGTCATATGTATTATGCATCCCTCTAAAATGGACTTTGACTTCAAGGTTCCTTCCACTCTCCCTCAAGACTTGCTCCTCATTCAAGACCTGATAGGAACTATTCCTCCACTCACGGTCACTGCAAAGCATGTTCTAGATTCGTTGGATTCCAGCGATGATTCCATTGCCAGCACAGATGGTGAAGCAGAAAGCGAAGATGAGGTAGAGGCAGATCTTGCTCCTCATGACGAGGATGGCGGAATGTCAGCGTGAGCATCTCAAGAACATCTTATCAAAAGACGTATTAACTTCAATCGTCAGAGCCACATCAGATTCGGAATCGAGTTCGGACGAAGAGTTAGACCCAACTTCCTCCTCTGATTCAGAAGAGAGACGTGCACACGAGGGGCCTCAGCGGCAAAGACCTACGGACTGCATTGAGGATGAAGAGTCAGGCGTGACAGCGACAGCTACCTATCTCCAGACCAAGAACGAGATTGTCGACGCAAATATCATGGTTCCCACCATTTCCGAAGTTGAGCCATGCGAGACACTGGAGAAAGTTGGGGAAATTATGAGCATCGTCGGGAACATTGTGATTGTGAGGGGTCTCGTGGACCATGTAAACTCCTTCTCCAAGCGCGCTCTGGATGCCGAGTCCTTGCTCGTGTTTGAAGACCGAAAAGTTTTTGGATATGTGAGCCGTTTCGCCTTCCGCACGAGTCTATGTCGACTCTTACGCGTGGTGCCAGATATGCGAGACGTTCGGTCCAACGTCTCAACCACTCTATCAGGTCAAATTTAACCAGCACTATCCGCTGGACACCGACAAAGTTCGGTTGTCCCGCGAGGTATTCCATGTTCCACAACGAAGCCACTTTGTATTCGTAGACCAAATTAAAAAAATACATGGCAGCGACGCCAGTAATATCCATGACGAAGAACCCGCAGAAGACGAGATTGAATTTTCGGACGACGAGAAAGAGGCTGCCTTTAGGGCTCAGCGCAGGAAGAGGTGAGCATAATAACAGTACTCGGGATATCGGATGACGCGTTGTTATAGGCGCGGACGCTCTGTATCAACCTCTAGACAGTCCACCCCAGCACCGTTTCGGATCCATATCGACGATCTGGCCCAGGACACATATCGTGGTTCCAACCCGTATGAGGCTCACGGCCCTTATGATGATGATTACAATGTCACAGGGCCATCGCGACCACCACCCGTACCATATGACGACCCGTATGCTGACGCTCCCACTTCAGACGTTCGTGTGCATCCCATAGAAATGAATGGCGAATCTGGTGGGGATCCCAGTTGTGAGAGTAGTGGAGACGGTCCTAGGGCGTCCCGTTGGCCCATCTCCAGTCGAGGTGCACGAGGAAGGGGAGACCGAAATCGTCAGCCGTGGAATACTTCAAGACGAGGATATCGTCACAATCGCGTCGCATCCCAGCGAACGTTCGACTCGGATACCGATCAGTCTTTTCCAGCAGCCTCGCGGACGGTCGAATATGCGACAGGGTATGGACCAATTGGCGATGCGATTACGCCGGATCCCCTTGTTCAACCGGCTTCGAATACTTGGTTTTCTCCCGAGGCAAACAACGTCCAAAATTACACACAGAATTTCATCCAGCCACACATCAATCCGCGATTCGCATCAGTGTTTGGACTTAATTTGCCATCTAGCCCCATGATTCCGTGGGTTTCTCAGAATGCGCACGACCACACGTCTGGGCCACAGCATTGGGCTGACACGTGGACGATGCGCGGTACCGCAGGTTCTGAAGGTAAAGGGGATACATATAGACGAATGTAGTCCAGCATCTGCAGAGGCTCGAATTGGATTTATTGGCAAGCATTTCAGTCACCACCGTCCAGGTTGACAAACATTATCGGAATGATTTACCAAGGAAATCCTTTACACCATTCATTCTCTCGAGTTCTGACGGGCGGTTATCCGGGCTCCAGGTTATCCGAGTTTATCTTGGATTTGGTCGTGCTAGCCCGTCTGGGGCATATTGCTTAGCAGGACATATGGGCAGCCTTCTTGGCATGGGAAGAGGCGCATGGACAGTCGCAGCGAACCATTCGCGAAGCTGCCATATGATCACCATTCCTTGTGCAACCAAATTCGAGCAGGGGGGGACTCCAATCGGCTCTCATGAGACGTCGCGTCCGCGCCTGCGTCCACAGCATAAATAGCTAAGACTATAGAGGCTCGGTCACCAACCCAAGAAATGATCTTATCCTTTGTCCTGTTAGCTCAACTTTTCGGGTTGTCGCGAGCGACGTCCATTCCCCGCCTCTTGAGCAATGATATCAGCTCTGGCTGTTCCACCTCCGGTCCAATTTCTTGTCAAACCACACCGTCGAACACATGCTGCACCGAATACCCGAGCGTATGTCGTTCTCCACGTCCCGAACACCGCCATTGACTTTTCACCCCATCATAGGGCTTGTTGCTGCAAACTCAGGTATTCTCTCGCTAGTCATAACCCTTTTCGTTGTTGACTATGATCCCGGAAGTTCTGGGACACCGATGTCGCTGGCAGCCCTGCCACCAGCTGGACCATTCACGGCGAGTGATTAATATACAAGACGCATCGAATCTTACACGCCTGCCAGGCCTATGGAATGACAAGTGCGTTCGTTCGTGGGGAGGCGCGCGTCTTGCACTCACCAATCACCGACAGTTGCGATGGTACATTTGATACGAACTGTGATCCATCGCGTGCCGATTACAATATCGCCCAGGTATACAACTTCTCTGAAATACTTACAATGGGAACTTCGCCGTGACCTCTTGTCCAGCTCCTCTCAGACCAGGGCGCTACTTCTACGCTCAGCTACATGCAACAATACTGGTTGAACGCGTTCGGTACCGACGAAGAACTTTGGGATGTATGTCGTGTTCCGACTACATGGAAATTTCGCTAATAGCAGTCTAGCATGAATGGTCCACGCATGGCACGTGCTTTAGGTAGAAACCACATCAAGTTTCCATTCCCAAACGGTTGCTGATCTCGGGTTCCTAACAGCACGCTTGAGACTTCCTGCCTCCCTTCCGGCAGTCCCCAGGGAGCCGAGGTAGGTTGGTCATGAGCCGGGGATCGCACACACGGCTGACCTCGTTTCGCCAAGGCTGTGGCATATTGTGAGACAATTGTTGGTCTGTTCAAGACTCTCCCTACGTACACTTGGCTCGCAAACGCTGGTATCACGCCTTCCACGTCTCGAACCTACACACTGTCGAATATCATTTCTGCGCTCCAGACCGGTTCCGGGGGTGTAAGTACATGTTCATACTGAGGACCATGTTTTGAGATCATCTCGTCCCAGTATACTCCCGATGTCGGCTGCTCGAGCGGCGGCCTGAGCACAATTAGTTGGTACTTCAACCTAGAGGGGTCAGTCATCGATGGCACGTTTATTCCTATCGGTGAGTGCTCTCTTCCCATCCCAGACCTCGGTGTCGACGATGATCACCTAGACTCGCCCGGGTTCTCTGGCCCTTCGTGTCCATCCACTGGTGTTCGATACCTCCCCAAAACGGGCTGAATAACACGCGACTGTCGGTTTCATGTGCTGTTTCTAGTGATGTATGACAGTATTGTTTGTAATGTCAAATCGTGTTGTGTCACATCCAGCTGCTGATCCTAAACGCAAAACCGAATCTGGTTCTGACCTTGATTGACATGTCCCCTCCCATCAACCACCCGTGTCTTCACCTAGATGTTCTGGGGCAGACATTTTCCGTCAAAAAATATGTTTCAATGGATGAAATGCCATCTGATGCTCTCCGTGAACTGAGTGCGTCCAAGACGAAACCTGCGATCATCTCGATCACTCGAACGGCGGAAGAGATTTCCATCGTCTGCGAGGCAGAAAAGGACGAAGGGGAGTGGAAGTGTATCAAGATAGCGGGTCCGATGGAATTTGGTTCGTGCTTTGGCTTGGCCCGCGCTTCCCTGTGTACTGACCGGGCAACAGAACTGACGGGCGTGATTTGCACCTTCACGACACCTCTGAAGGATGCTGGAGTCCCAGTCTTTGTGATTTCTACCTGGTGAGTAGCTCTGTCGAGTCGTGACCATCTCTGCTGCATGGGACTATAGGAATACCGACTATGTGTTGGTGCCAAAGGGAAAAATCATGGACGCGGTCCATGCCCTGAATGCTGACGGTTGGCTGTTCGTCGAAGGTTCCTCCATCCGTCCTTGATGCCATACGTTGGTGATTCTGAGCACAGTAACGAGTTGATTGGCGATTGGCGAAGTCTTGTTTTTTCTTGTACATACTTCATCGTAACTAAAGTAGTTACTAGCCATGTTCGTGGGCAGCAGCCTGTGGGTCCGTCCGACAACGTAGTCCACAGCTTGTATCACTATTAGGCGCGATTCCCTCCACAACGACGAATCGCCTGCGCTGTGGCCCACTGGTTCCACCCGCCATTATTCATCTCGACTCGAACGTTGCGCCTCGGCCAACGTTCGTCGTCGTCAGCGTTGTGGAAACGCGACCATTGGCAAGCGCTGGAGACGTCCATGGCAGATGCATCCCATCTAACAACTTCGCATCCCCGTCAAAAACGTGTTCTGCCCACACGTTCTCGTCGCGGTGGTCCCGGGGTTGGAAGCTGTGATGTTGACCTTATGATTCTGGATGCACAAAAACGTCGATGTCCGTACCTGTGGCCTTCTTCAAATCGTTTCACGCTCATTCTTAATTGCAGTCGACAACGAGCCCCTCATTCCTGCCGACACGCCTTTCTTGTTGACAACACGTTCGGCATTGCTTCAGCCCTCATCAAAGTCGGCGAGCTTTGGGCTCAATGCCTTTGCCAATCAGCGTTACTTCGACCGGTCTGACGTTATAAAGGCCTATCGGGAGCAGCTGATTATTCAGACTCCCGAGTTTTCTCTATTGTCGGAGGACGCAACCGTCGGAGGGCGCTTCAGACCTCGGTCATCGGGAGAGGTACGCACATCCAGGTTTTGTAATGACGTGTAATCATATTCGTCTCGGATGTCTCTAGCAGGATAACGCAGACACTTCCGATGCGACATACGAGAAGCGACATCGGAAGTATGAGACATTTGAAAAGCGGCAACGGTTGCGCGAGAAGGAGAAGCTAAAACACGAGCAGTATAAACTCAAGGAACGTATCGAACAGCTCAAGGTTATGGATCGCTCTGCGTTCCTTGGTTTGCCTGCCACGTCATTCTCCCTACCGCCCGCAGCAAACGAAGACAAGTCGGAAATTAGCTTGTCTGGCGCCCAGTTCAATGTGACTCCAACCCATTATGAAGGGGAGAGGCGCCGGCAAGAAATGCTTGAAATCGCGTCCATTCTGGAGGAGCGTTACCGAACTCTTCTACCTTCCGAGAAAAAGCTTGCAGATCTCAAGGGCGCCAGTATATCCAGTAGTCTGAATCTGGAACCTTCTGACACGTGTAGTCCGGAAGAGCCCAACTTCACCGGAGGGGAATTACTGAACCAAGTTTCGCCAAAACCAAGTGCCCCGTCAATCATTTTAAAGATCAAGGTCCCGCAAACCCGTTACAAGGATTACAGCGATTTCCCGTTGTTCCAAGTAAGCTCTCCAGGAGCAAATTCAAACCCTATACACACCCCTTTGTCACCTACGAAGCCATTCTCCAAGGTTTCATCGGACACATTATCAATGTCTTCTGACCGACCCTACAAACGCCCTCGGACATCGTATGTCGAGGATGCGGAATCACCCTGTTCCACTAGTACCCCCGAATATGCCACAAAGTCTGTGCCAAAGGCTGAGCCATGTGTACTCATGCAATGGGCTCTTCGTAATCAAGCTGCACCGAACGCACGGAAAACGCAAAGACATGTGACTGCGTTTGGCACCAAAGTTCCACAGAGTATAGAGGAAGTGAGGGACTTCGAGCTTCCGGAATGGATTCGGCCACGTTCACCGACGATTGTCAGTGATGGGCCCAAAAGCCTCACTAAACTTTCTGTCCCATCACCCACGCACTCGCCAGCGCCTACATTACAGCCCGAGCAGATTTCTTCGCATCCGTAGTTTTCTCGTATTTTAAGTTTATTTCAATTTACTGATGGTGAAGGAAAGTACTGAGCGAGATGCACGACGTCTAAACAACTATATGGCAGGGTTTGTCAGTCAAAGGAAAGCAATCAAAGCCAAGTGGAGTATCAAAGTAGCAGCCTACATACCGTGCCTGGTTCTTCTTCCCCGAATCACTTCCTCGATGATGCTCAAGGCACCAGTTTGCGCATTCAAGGGTATGTGCTTGTTTCGGCCGAGGACCAAGCGAGCGTAGTCTATAGGAAGCCGATACGGATCAGCGTATCCATCTGGAAGGTAGCTGGTGTAGTCGCCGCCCAGTTCTCTCTTTGTCTGGAGTCGCGACGAGGTGG
>JBBPNW010000375.1:1745-18752 GCA_038091115.1 Rubroboletus rhodosanguineus
AGTACGGACAAAAAAACCTGCTCTCATAAGACGAAATCATGGGGGAATACCCTAGATCCCTGGTCCATTAGATGGACCAGACAACAAGTAAATGGTCCCAATGAGAAAAGGGCGATAAACCATCTGAAACGTATCAAGGATCGTCTAGAAGACAGATACATGGAACGTGTAATGGCAACAACAAAAGAAGAGGATCTTATCGGGTTTTGGGTATGAGGACGCTCGTAGGGAATAGACCACTAAGGTCGCTTGATCACTTTGATCCTTGAGGACGCTGTGTGTAGGACACTAGCAAATGTCTTCAGGAAGGGAAGTGTACTCTCTTAGCACTAGAGCTGAAGACAAGTGAGATCGACTATAAACGAACTGAGGAGTTCATCTAGAGGCATCCCAGTATATATACGTCCAGTGCTTGCGCACAGACCAAGGTACAAATACAGGAACTATGCTACATATAGTAAGAGGGTGTAGGGTATGACATCATGTGGAATTGGATGAGTAAGGTAGTAATGTAATGATGTCATGGACTGCGGAGAAGGATCTGGACCATCGGTAATTAAAGGAATGCGGTTACTGTGTGTTGGTCTAGAGCGGAATGTCGGACCGTAAGGTCTAGACGTGTGATAAAGGGAAGTAAGGAATGTGATATAAAGGAAGGATTACCACGGTCACGTGATGAGTCATGTGACATGATAAGATAAGATAGTGTCTGTGATAGCGAGTGAGATAACGAGAGGAATAAAGGCGAAAAGTAGCGTTTATTACACCATCTAAAGTTGTTCGTCCACGACTCTCGGATCAAAGAGGTCATGTCAGACCTAATAAATGACATCAAAAATATGTCTGATGATGCGGCATGGTGGGTCATCAGGGACCTCCAAGGAAAACCACGATTTGTCAACGCTTCGACTCAACGAACGAAGCGCAACTCCTTGGAAATCCCAGTAATGATAACCAGAAATGAAGGGTCCAAACACCAAGTCAAAGCTCTTATTGACTCTGGGTGTATGGGTTCCTCCATCAATGCATCATTCGTTGAAAAACATAACCTACATAAACACGCACTCCCCCAGGGAATCTCGGTGTACAATGCCGATGGTTCACTAAACTCGGCCGGCCAAATCAAGGAGTTCGTGATTGTCCAACTCGACATTCTCAACCACAAGGAAGAGATCACTCTGGCAGTGACCAAACTCACGACCAATGATATATTCTTGGGTCATGATTGGTTGAAAACCCACAATCCCGACATCAACTGGGAGACCAGGCGACTTCAATTCAGGTGCAAAAACGATCATGTGAAGCGAATTGTGGGATCGCTTAGCAGATACAACGTTGAGCTGAATAGAACAACAACCAGAATGATGATGATGATGATAAGACGTATAAGGAGGAAAGCGTAGACGCGCGTAGATCTTGAGGGTATCACGTTGATCCCGTAATCCGTTCTGGGTTTCAGTAACCAGCAACAGATGCCTTGCGAGGACATTGAGTGACTTGCTTAGCACTCGAGCTATTGGCAAATGTAGACACCAATAAACGAACTGGGGAGAGTTCGTCTAGAGGGCCCAGTATTTATACACTGGTGCTAGGCGCACGGACCATGATACAAAATAGGTACAAGTACATATATGGAAAGTAAAGGGTGTAGGGTATGATGTCATGTGGGAATGGAGTGACTAAGGAATAATGGAATGACATCATGGACTGCGATAAGGAATCTAGAACATGGAGATTAAAAGAATGAGGTTACCGTGTGGAGTCTAGATGCGGAAGCTCGGACCGAAGTCTAGAGCATGTGATAGGAGTAAGAAGGAATGTGATATAAGGAAAGGTTACCATGGTCACGTGATAGGTCATGTGACATGATAAGATAAGATAAGAGTGTCTGATAGAGAACGGATGATCAGTAGTAGTGATCAGTAGAGAACGTTAAGTAAAAAGAATGAATGAAATGATGAAGTGCAACGATTCGTTACATCATGTACCTGATCTCATCGAGACGGAGGAGGACCTTGAAGAGGAGGTGACCAATGAATATGTCAGATACGGCAAAGGCGAACGCCTTTTTACCATTAATACCGACTCATATTTCCACAGTCGAAATGTGTCTACAGATGTAGCCGCCGCCGAATTTGCACAAAAGAAAAGAAAACCTTCGAGGAAGCAGCTCCAGAGTACATTCATGATTATGCAGATGTATTCGCCAAAGAGAACTTTGACGAACTCCCACCGAGACATCCATGGGACCACACTGTAAGTAACGAAAGGTTTTCAAGAAAGAAAACTAAATAAAAGAAAAGTGGGTGCGAGTGTACTCAACCCAGGGGATTGTGTGTTACAGCGATGTTGGAAGGGTTGTGCGACGATGCACGGCGACACTGACTAATCTGGCAAGTCTGGATATGATAGAGCGATGAGGAAAGGAAAAGGAACGACAAAGGTCAACGGCGGCCAGAGAAAAAGACAACAACAATGAAGTGAGCTGCTCAGTGGTAAAAGCTCAAACTGTTATTCCTGATTGGAATACAAACTATATAGTGACCAAGGAAAGAAAATAATAGACCCAAACAATAATGCTAAGGTAAGTAGGATAGGGGACAAGCAACAAGGTAGTGAGAATCGGGGAAATCCACCCCTACAAACCTAGGGAATATTAGTTCCCTACAACGCAATTGAACTCCTCCCAGGAGATCACACCGTGGACTGCAAAACATACCCTCTCGGACCAGGAGAACAAGAAGAACTTGACAAGTTCCTCAAGGAAAATCTAAAGACAGGACGAATCCGCCCGTCAAAATCCCCATTCACGTCAGCTTTCTTCTTCATTAAAAAGAAAAACAGCCGCCTACGACCGGTCCAAGACTACCAGAAGTTAAACGCTGTCACCGTACGCAATAGATATCCCCTCCCCTTAATTAATGAACTTATCAACAAACTCAAATCAGCCAAGTTCTACACCAAGATGGATGTACGATGGGGGTACAACAATGTATGAATGAAGGAAGGTGACGAATGGAAAGGCGCGTTCAGGACCAATCGGGGCCTATTTGAACCCCTAGTAATGTTCTTCGGACTTACAAACTCTCCCGCGACATTCCAAACCATGATGAATTCACTATTCAAGGATCTCATCAATTGCGGAGTAGTCGTAGTCTACATAGATGACATTATGATCTTTACAAAGATGATTGAAGAACATAGAAAGGTGGTTCGCGAGGTATTACAAATCCTGCACGAAAATAAACTCTATTTACGTCATGATAAATGCGACTTCGAGACCAAAGAAACAGAGTTTCTTGGAGTGATCGTATCACAGAACCGTGTAAAGATGGAACCTGGAAAGATAAAGGCCATAAAGGAACGGGCTATACCCACCAACAAGAAACAACTCCGCGGTTTCCTCGGGTTCATAAACTTTTACCGATGCTTCGTTAATAACCATGCCAAAATAGCAAAGCCCCTAAATGCCCTCACGTTGGTAAATCGTGATTTTGAATGGAGTAAAGAATGCCAGGAAGCCTTTGAGAAATTAAAAGACACCATCACTAGTGCCCCTGCATTAGCCATGCCAAGGGATGATGATCAGTTCCGCATCGAGACAGATGGGTCTGGTGTTGGCATGGGCGCAATTCTTTCTCAAAAGCAGGATGGCGAATGGCACCCTATTGCCTACATATCTCGAGCATTAAGTGACGTGGAGAGGAACTACCATGCGGCCGATCAGGAACTTGCTGCCATCATGTATGCACTCAAGGAATGGCGTCAGTACCTACTAGGTGCAAAACAACCTTTCCTCATCTTGACTGATCACAAAAACCTCGAATTCTTCAGAAAACCCCAAGATCTAACACGATGACAAGCACGGTGGCAGTTAACTCTACAAGAGTATCACTTCCACATTGAGCACCGCCCAGGGAAAGGCAATCCAGCAGATCCCTTGTCACGCATGCCCGAATATGAAAAGGGGGTAGATGCGGACAATAAACAAAAGATCCTCCTACCTGATTCACTCTTCACACCATGCAAGGAAAACTGTTAGATCTATCTTCGCACATCCTCTCGCCCCGATATAGAAAAGGCAATCCGAGAAGCGCAAAACAAACGAGAACCCTTTGCGATCGACGGACTCAAGGACCCGTCGTCCCATTGGACCCTGAAGGAAGGATTAGTATACTGGAAAGACATTTTATACGTCCCATATGACCAGTCCCTACGAGAAAGAATCCTTCAGGAAAACCACGACCACCCCCTCGCTGGTCACCCAGGCACAAGACGCACCCTCGATCTTATTTGCACCAAATATTTCTGGCCCACAATGCGAAAAGATATTGAGTCGTATGTACGCGGTTGTGACGCGTGCCAAAGGACAAAACCAACGACGAACCCAAAGAAAACGCCATTAAACCCAAATGAAATTCCAAATGCCCCTTGGGAAATCATTTCGGTTGATATAATTGGCCCCTTACCACAGTCAGAAGGGAAAACGGCCATACTGGTTGTCGTTGACCGGTTTTCAAAAATGATTCATGCATTCCCCATGTCTCATACCATTTCCGCCTTGGGAGTCGCCAAGATATTCCATGACCATGTATTTACACTCCACGGCATCCCCAAGAAAGTTATTTCAGACCGTGGTCCTCAGTTTGTATCCAAGTTCGTCAAAGACTTGTACACTCTTTTGAAGATCGAAGGCAACCCATCCACTGCCTACCACCCTCAAACGGATGGGCAAACAGAACAGATAAATAGGGAAATTGAGCAATACCTATGGATCTACGTCAACCAGCGACAGACCGATTGGGCAGAGTGGCTAGCACTAGCTGAGTTCGCTCACAACCAGAACACCACTTTGGCAACTGGTTATTCCCCGTTCATCCTAAACTATGGACAGCAACCCCGAATTGGCTCCGAGAAAGTTGAAGTCCGAAACGAGGAAGCATCATGCTTCATAGAAAAGATGAAGCTCCACCAGGGCAAGGCACATGAAGCCTTAAAGCTTGCAGCAGAGCAAATGAAAAAGCAGTACGATAAAAAGGTGAGACCAAGCCAAGAGTTTAAGCCCGGCGACTTGGTGCTCCTAGACGGCACCAATCTCCGCACAGATCGACCAACAAAGAAGTTCGATGACAAACGTCACAGACCCTTTAAAGTCATCAAAAAGGTCTCACCCACATCGTACCAACTGGAACTCGGACAAGGAATGAAGGGCGTATACCCGACATTCAATGAATCACTCCTCACACCTTACCGCCAACCCGAGTTCCCATCCCAACAGAAACTGACGCCACCACCCCTGACTATTGTACATAATGAACCAACGTACGAAGTCAACGACGTCATCGACTCCAGGAAACGCCGAGGGAAAACCGAGTACCTCGTTGACTGGAAAAACTATCCCAAAGAAGATCGCACGTGGGAACCAAAGGAGAATCTTAAAGGGGCTAAAGCCACCGTTGAACGATTCCACAAGAAGCATCTCCAAGCAGTTCGCTCATCACAACCATGCGACTGTTCCTTGTGTCTATCCACCCACACAGCACTCTTCTTCAACCCCGACTTCAAGTCATTCGCAAAAACCCTTAACCGTCTACCTGATGGACTATTCGAAATCCCCACGCCCGATGCAGAACCCCACGTCGAAGGTATTCTTATCGACTGCGATGAACCTTGAAAAGGGGGTAATGAAACGATATCCTTAAAACCTCGAAAACCTCTATCGTAACCATCGTGGACACTCTACCTCTTCCCCCGTTATCTTATCTTATCTTCCCCTTTACCAAGTCCAGACCGTTCCAGACCCTGACGTCACACCTACATCATTACTTACTCATCGATGACCTCATACCCTTTAACCTCAAAGAATGTTCCACAATGTTCTCTCGGATTCTATTACTTAGTAAGCCACCCCAGTAGGTAGTATATAAGTAGGGACTTCGTGTAAATTAATCCCCATCTTCGGTATTTTGATTCTCTTGCCCAAAGCCTCATTTTGAGTGTCTTGGTCATAACACATTTGAACTTGACGTCCTTCTTCAAAAGATCATTAGGCGGACATGCGACTTGCGCGTAGTCCTTGATGAAACGTCTATAAAAGTTGGCTAGGCCAAGGAAACTTCTAACCCCTTTAACACTCATGGGAGTGGGCCATTCCAAAATAGCTTTTACTTTTGAATCGTCCATGCGGATACTGTCTTTTCTTCCCATGATCATTCTGGGGAAATCAACTTCTGTCTTAGAGAATGTGGATTTTTCCGGTTTCACGGAGGTTATTTTCTTCAAGACATTGCAGAACTTCTCACACAATCTTGTCATGTTCCTCCTGGTTATCCATTTTCGTAAAGATCATTAGGTCATCGATGTAAATGACAACCACATTATCCATATCAGCGAAGATTTCATTCATCATTGCTTGGAAAGTGCTGGGACTGTTGCATAGCCTGAAATACATAACGAGGGGTTCGTATGCACCATGGAAGCAGACAAAAGCAGCTTTCCATTTGTCGCTTTCTTTGATCTGGACATTGTTACATATATCCCCATCATAGGTCTATTTTTGTAAATAATTTAGCTCCTTTGAGCTTGTCAATGAGCTGACCAATCAATGGTAGCAGATAATTATTTTTAACTGTGTGTTCGTTAAGATAGCGGTAGTCTTGGACCATCCTGTTGTAGTATCAAACGGCAGGTGGCTATGCCACATATTACTTAAGCACGCAGATAATTCTCTCACTCTGCTGTTGCCACACCTCAGTTACTTCCACAGTTACTGAGGTGAGGCTATCCATAACATTCCTATCCACCTATACTAACCCAGTACCTAGACTGTTACCTTACTATACATCTGCTTCTTTCTGTCTTTCTTTGGCACAAAAAACACAGGGCTTGTTTGTGGAGATTTAGAGGGTCTAATATACCCTTTCTTGAGCTGATCATCTATGAATGCTGTAACCTCTTCTTGCTCTGTGGGACTGAGTGGTATCAATCGGCCTTTCTTTGGCATGAAAGAATCTTTCATGTTAATTGTGTGGTCCCAGGGCTTTCAAATTGGCATCCGTTTGCTCTTTCCTTTACTACAGTAAAGACTTTTAAATAATTGTGGTAAGCCATCAGAACTAGATCAGCTTCTGTTAGTTTCTTTTCTTCTTTTACATTGTTTTTTTCAGCAGCGAAGATTTCCAGTTTCTCAAGCGTTGCTTGTATTTGATACTGTAGGTCTAGCTCTTCCTTTTCCACTAACTGAAGGAAGACAGACTTGTCTTGTAACATGTGGCAATGCCAAGGGCATCGGTTAAGCTTTACCGAGCCCGTAGTCCAATCTATCTCCAGGTTGTGACGTTTGAGCCACGTGTAGCCAAGGATCAGGGAATTCTGTCTGAGATCTGTAACCTCAGCGGTAACACATTCCTTGTGACCCTTAAAGTCAATAATGACATCTGCCAAGTGTGTGATGTGACCAGTGGAGTTCTTTGTGCTGTCAACATTAAACACTGCAATTGGGTTTTGTAAATTTCTCAGGGGAAGTTTTGCTTTCTTCACCCACATTTTATCAATAAATATAGTATTAGCTCCCAAATCGAGCAACACTTCTATCTTTGTGAAGTCGTTTGGTGCTTCTTGAGAGGCAATGTATAGAGGAACGAGGATTTCATTACTCATCTTCACATTGCGGACATACATATCATCTGGGATTTGAAACTCTTTTTCTTTTTGTTTAGGAGAATTAAGCACTGGTTTTACTGTCCCAGCTGCGCTTGTAAGAGACACTCCCAACGTATGAGAAGAAGAAATGTTGGTCGATTCATCAACACCTGTGTCATCAACGGTTAGATTATCAAACCTATTTTTTTGTTTTTCTATTTTCACCTTCAATCCACCCAGATCAGATCTTAGGCCTTGCCTTTTCCCTTCTTGCCTTTGGAAGTGTCGGCAAAGAATGTGTGGGCCTCTTTGAACAACATTCCTTTTGTCACCTTGACCCAATTAGTGGTGCTTTTATCGTCTTCCCAGGATGTCACTCCATCGTTGGAGTCTGAATCTGAGTCTGAAGACTCTTCTTGCTTTTTGGCCTTGTGGGCCACCTTTTTCCCCTTTTTACAGGAGAATTTGTGTTTTCCCCCAAGCCATTTGCAGTCAGGGCACTGCACTTTTGTCTGTTTGCAGTCTTTGACTATGTGGCCAGACTTGCCACAATTGTAGCATGACCCTGAAGTTGTGGCCCTGATATCCATTGTGTTGGGGTCTTCTTTACCTTTTCCAGAGTTTTGGTAGGTTTTCTGGAAACCTGAATTTATGTAGCGAAAGGCCTGCATATTGTTGCCAACCTCGCAGATCTCCGTGAGATACGCATCTACATCTGTCATCCTTGCTCCTGTTTTGAATATTCAATGGATAATGTTGGAGCAGACATTCCTTTCCAACAGTGTAATCGCACGTGTTGGGTCAATTTGTGCCTGAAAGTACAGGGCTTGCCATTTGACAATGTAATCGTTGATTGGGAGAGATTCTTGTTTATAATTTGTGAGTTGGTTCCTCGCCCAATCCTTTTGATTGGTTGACCAGAAGAGACTTTCAATCTCGGTCACCAATGTTGCCCATGTATAGCTCGGGCCTTCAGCTAGTCTTGTTTGGGCAAAATGCCCTGCATTCTTGCCTTCTAAACGGGACAAGACCGCAACTACTGCGTTGTAAGAGTGGGGGGGAACATGTGCCCGATTAAGATCGAGCCAAGCATGAATCTTTGCCCACCACTCTTTGAACTTTGCTTTTGACCCATTGTATGAGCCAGGGTCAGAGAATACCTCTATCTTTCGAGATAGTCCTCCCCCTATTTGTACTGGTGGTGGAGCAGACAGTGCTGCTGGTGCTTGTTGGGGTATGACATTTCCCCTTATCGCTGCAATGTCATTTGCGATTTGATTTAGTTGATGCTGCTGAGCATCCATTCTTCCTTGCATCATGGAAATTAGTTGTTGAAAGGAGGTAAACTCTGCAATCAAGGCATTGTTTTGTTGCTGCCCTGTTGCTGTGTTTCTGACTCCCCATGCATCAATGAAAGCTTGTGACATTGTGAAGAAAAGGAAGTGGTTTTGATATAAAAGTAATTATTCCCTGAAACGTTTAGGGAGATGAAGAGTGTGGCGTGGGCGTAAGACCTTTTCCGTAATCTTTTCATCATCTGTTGGCTTTAGATGAACGATCCTTTTCTTTCTTCTACTTTCCTCTTCTTGACAGGTATTACTACTTCTACCTGACGTTTCCTTTTGAGGTTGAGGAGAGGGATATGCCCTTCTTCGATAACTCTTGTAAAATCTGTGCCTACATAAGGTGATAACTCCTGTTCAGGAACTGTGAGTGATTCTTCTACAGGTTCCTCTTTGACTGGTGGTGCAGGTGGTAAGTCATTGAGATCAAACTCCACTTTATCAATCTCAGTCATATAATCTGAAAGAAGAAGTGACTCCTGATCTACTTCAAGCAGGGTTCCTTTTTTGACTAGAGGAAGGTAAACGTTTGGCGGGTATTCACCATAGAGGTCATAAGGGAAAAGCTTGTGTTGAATAACAGCAAGTGCTTGGTCGAAGGGTGATGGGGTTCTTTCAGGGGTCTCACTCAGGTACCTCAGCTCTAAGGATTCTGCTCTTAGGAACTGTTCATTACTACACTGGAGTTCCACTCTAAAACGTTGCAACCTTTGGTTGAGGTCACTGAGTGAGTTAATAGCCCATTCAATGGGCATTAGCACAGGTGAGTAGGGATGACAAGGAGTGAATGACACTGGGTGAAGTCTTTAGCCTGTGAAACGTTCCTTGACATTGACGACACACTTGTCTTTTGCAAAGTCAGTACTTTCTGAGTTTGGTGACGAGGGTAGGATGAGACATTAGCAAATGTGCCAACATCTAGCTAGCCCTAGCTAGACCATACCAGGCCCTAAAATGGCTGTTGGATGTAGCAGCCCTAGTGAGGAAATACATTTTCTTGCATGCCGCTCCTATAACTCGCAAGCAACATGTGGTACTAGCTAGAGTATGATAGGCCCTTCCCCTTAACAGAGCCTTGCTAGGCCTACAATCTCTAGCTAGACCTAGTACGAATGTAAATTTTGTCGCCTGGAAATGCTTGCCTTGCTAGGTTCTCACTGCCTTGCAAGCTACTAATAGGCATACCAGTTCTTGTATGACCACCAAATCATTTATTCGTTCATTAGAATTTAGTACATAATTATAACACTGCATACAGTCGAGTCCCAAGAACGAAATGGAGGGAATGACAGACTCTGTGTAACGAAGTGACAATTTCTCTTCTTATCTTTTTCTTTGATCTTATCTTATCTAATCTTATCAAGCCACATGTTTATCTAATCTCACAAC
This sequence comes from Rubroboletus rhodosanguineus, assembly GCA_038091115.1. Classification (NCBI taxonomy): domain Eukaryota; kingdom Fungi; phylum Basidiomycota; class Agaricomycetes; order Boletales; family Boletaceae; genus Rubroboletus; species Rubroboletus rhodosanguineus. Next base: position 12,119 of record JBBPNW010000375.1, read on the forward strand.
ATACGCTGGACTTGTAAACTTCCCTTTCTTCTCTCCTCGCGCTCACAGACGCTTATAGTTACAATCACTTTCTCACAAGATCCAATCTCGTTCCCATGTTCATTTCCATATGTACTTCTTTTAATCTCTGTCTATGCTTCCATTCCCTTCACACAGTTATTACCATACATGCTTCTCTTCCATTCTGCCACACCATGTGTGTGCAGCACGTATTTAATCTCTGTTTCCATATGCACATATGTAGTAGTGTACAGCTTGGTCTGTGCGCATTATGCCACAGTATATAAAACCCAAGGAACCCACTGGACGTTCTCCAGTTTGGTTCTCTTGGTTTCTCCCCTTGAGATCATATCCCCTACTTTCCTGAGTTCAAGTGATAACCTAGGTCCTAAAAGCTTAAGGACTTCAACGTTGTTTCACTCTGAGTCTGAAAGCAACAAACATCAAAAAGCAACAGAACAATGTGATGGTCTGAGAATGTGTGCGATCAAAATCTGTGAGTTCTAGCTGCCCTGCCAGCAACGAATCTTGGTAATGAGTGCATGATGGGGTTGTGGATAAGTGTGATAAAAAAGTTGCTGCATGTGTTGGGAGTGATGTGGTTGTGATGGTCCATTGAGGTACGCGTACAGAAAGCAACGGACATGGAAAGAAAACGGAAGGCAAACGATGCAATGGTTAGAGAATACGTGGTCAAAATCCATTCAACTTCTTGCTGCCCCAGCAACGAGGTCTCTTGATAGCGACTATACAACCCTTCTTCTTTGGCTCGATGGGGCCACTGGGCAGGTGAGAAGTTGGTGCTGGGACTTCAGATACAGTTGCTGCAGTGCTGGTGGATGGAACCGGAGCATCGGCACTGGCAGTCTTGTATGCCATGCAGCTGGACTCAGCTTCATTATCTGACACGCATGGAGACAAGTCAGACTCAATTGCAGTAGCAGCAGCAGTGCTGAAGATGCTGGACATCGAAGTGGTGCTAGATGAATGGGGTTGTGGTGCTCTGCTGACTGAATCCTCCGAGTCAGGTGCCACTGATGGCATGCGCTGTGGATCTTCGGGCAATGGAATGGTTGGGGTCTTGGGAAATGGACTTGGAGTCCCAAAGAAACTTGCCTCTGGAGCACATTGTGTTGATGGATGCACAGCCTTCTTTGCGAGGCAAGCCTGTTGAGCACGGATCTTTGCCATATCATCATCAGAATACATGTCCTTGGAAGTTCCATGGCCCTTTGGGAAAGCCTGACTAATAACAAGTGAATTTACGAGTGATGGTAAATGAAAGATGTACAAATTCCACCATGCCAAGGTCTCCTTGGTCCAGTCGTCTTTGTCATCAAACATTTTGATGATCAACCAAGTCATCTCGGCTAAATCCATCTGCCCAATTGTTGTGCACCATTGTGGCATGGTGCTTAAGGTAAAATATAGCTGTCAATGGTCATTAGTTATTGAAATCACAGGGCTGGATGTGGACTTACCATAACATGAATGTATGCGATGATGTATGGCATGACCTCAGTGAGGCCCCAGGCACAGTTTTTCAAGGCCTTGGATGAATTTGAGGTAACTGTGTCAGTCAATGCTGCTGACAGTCCAATGAATTGATGCGTGTAAAACTGTACAACAGGCCATTAGCAGCTGATCAAATCTGAAGTGATGACCTACCCAAAAAGTGGCATGGCCACAAAAGAGTCCCTTTGCTCTGTTATCTGGATCATATACTCCCTCCTCATAAAAGCATGTCAGCCAGTTGGCTACTGTGGTCCGGATTGTGCTGTCTTAAAGTGCTCTGATAATCCTAATAAATAGCTTGAAGTAAAATCGATAATCAGTAAAAATGTTACATATGTGTCAGGGTCTTTGTCAAATGTGTCGAGTTTCTTTCGGGGGCACAGCATACATGTGATCCCTGGGTGGTTGAATCCATGCATTGGCTTATCCTCGGACTTCACGATTGGTGGCTTAAGTGACTTGCCATTGGTGAATAGATAGGCCAGACCAGCATGTTTGACTGATCCAAGATCAGTCGAACGCTGGTCGCTCATGCCCTTTGTGATCTAGACATGGCAGGTTAGATATTGTAGGGTATATGTGCATATATTGACTCACCCAGGTGCATATCTTTTGTAACTCATCTGCTTCCATCTGATTATTGAGTTCTTCAGCCAATCCTAGGGCGTGGGTCAGGATTGCCTTGTAGATCCGATGCTGTTGCATGATGTTGGATGAATTGCTGTCAAATCTATTAGTAATACTGCTATGCAGGTATTGACGTGACTCACTATGCATCAAGCTCACTCTTGCGACCAGATTCGACCTTGAGTCTGACATTGATGGCAGTTCTTGGGAATCCAAATGGGTGCAAAAGGCACACAATTTTCCTTCCAACGAGTTCATACTTTGCCTTATTGAACTTGGACATGCTGTTGGACTTGGAGGTTCTTCAAGGGCAAATTAGCTTACAGGCACATTAAAGAGGACACTTACTTGGCTTTTTTCTTTCTTGGCATGGCTTTTGCTACCTCATCAACAAGATTTTCTTTACGCTTGCTCATGTCAGCTGCTGTAATGGAGATTGATTGTTCCAATAGAATGGAATCAATGGGGGGATGAGACATGATGGTGAGAATTCAGAGACTGATTGTAATGGAAGGGGAGATGGAATCTAATCTGCTGAGATTGAAATTCTTGGATGGTGCCAGCCCAGCCTGAGTGCAGCACTGCGACTCAACTCCAACTTGACTCATCCAACATCTTAAAATTTGACCTCATCCCATCCTGACTGACCTGCTAATTGACCCACCTGGATGGCTGAGATCGTCTGCCCCTCCTGTGGCAAAAAGGTCAAAGGAGAACATGGTCTTTCTCTTCACACATCTTGCTGGTGTCACAAAAATAAATCTAGTGTCACCGATCTGCTTCAACAGCACCGAGAAAATGCCCAGACTGTAGCAGCCAAAGAACAAAGGAGGCTCTGTGATAAAGCAGAGAAACAGGCAGAGAGAGATCAGTTGGAGAGGGTGCAGGATGCCTTGCAAGCGCAGTGACTTGCTAAACATCAAGCCCTTTTGGTATGTTGTTCAAATATTAATCATTCTTATACTGTATTGAACATGAGCATCAGTTCGATGCACCCAATCATAGTGATAATATTGAACGGCACCCATCAGGTCTTCCCAGCCATAATCATTGCCTACCATGGCGTTACCATGATGACCTGCCACCATTACCAATTCCTGTGCCAGCTTCTGCTACAATCACAGATTCCGAGTCCGGGGAGGATTCCTATGGAAACAACCTGCCCACCATCCCATCAGATATGGAGCTGGATCTCTTTGAGCAGACCACTGCCAGCCAGGAACTGCCGACCAACACTTTGCACCATCCTCGGACAGAATCCAATGGCAATGACCTATTTCATGAATATCTCACCAACTTCCCTTCGCATGATCCAGAAAACATCACATCACTTGAGCACCTCTGCGATGGCTCAACATTCCAGCACATTGAGGACAATGAAGACACACAGCCGCTATTTGATAGGGGACCTGGGACTTTGACTCTGGACACTCTCCACAAGAATTACCTTTCCCCTTTTTTGAATGCAATTGTCTGGCGACTCATGAGTTGGTTCTACAATAGTGCAACTCAAAAATCCCTCAATGATCTTAATCATCTCATTCATGGTGTAATCCTAGCCAATGACTTTGACTCTAATGATCTCCACCAGTTCAATGCTTGGCGTGAGACCAGATGCCTTGATGACACTCCCAGCAACACTTCTTTCTCAACCTCGGACAGCCCAGAGTGGCACACAACATCCATCTCCATCCAATTGCCTTGTGACAAAGTCAAACAGGCAGAAGGTACAGCACCCGCATTTCATGTAGAGGGACTACATTATCGGAAGATCATGGAGGTCATCAAGTCTGCCTTTTAGGAGCCCGCAGCCCATATGTTCCACCATGCACCATACAAGCTTTTCTGGCAGCCAGACAAGACACGGCTGCCTGAACGTGTAATAACTGAACTATATACCTCCAATGCGATGCTTGAGGAGTACCTGGAGATCAAGTCCATGTTGGAATTACTGATTACATATCAGGTAGCTTACTTAAGCATACCTACTTAGGATTTTCATACTGTACCAGGATACTTTAGTGACTACTAAAGTATTCCACAGGTAACTAGCTTATTGCTAATATTATAGTGACTACTAAAGTATTCCACAGTCCAAGCCTCCTGAAGTGCCAGGATGCAACCCCAAAACTGTCATCACTGCAATCATGCTGTGGTCCAACTCATCTCATCTCACAAGCTTTGGCAATGCTGTGCTCTGGCCTGTCTACTTATTCCTGGGAAATCAGTCGAAGTACACTTGTGCAAAGCTGAGTTTGTTTGCTGCACATCATCTGGCATACATTCCCAAGGTAAGTTATATTAATTGTTATTACGAGCTGGACTGACAATATCCCAGCTACCCAATAAAATTCAAGACTTTTACACAAATGCATTTGGGACAAGTGTAACTGCAGCAGTGCTGACACACTGCAAGTGCGAACTCATGCAAGCCATTTGGTCTTACCTACTCAACTCTGACTTCCTCCATGCCTACGAGCATGGAATTATAATCAGGTGTCTGGATGGTGTATCGCATCAGGTCTTCCCATGGTTATTCACATATGCTGCAGATTATCCAGAGAAGTAAGCCAGATCACCTGCTAAAATGGTTGTTTCACTGACTCAAAGTATTCCGATAGGATTCTGATTGCCTGTATGAAGTTTCTGGGACGCTGTCCTTGCCCCCGTTGTCTAATCAGCAAAGACAAAATCTACAAGCTAGGCACAAAAGCCAATCAACGGGTGTGCAGTAAGATGGCGCATGTAGATGATCAAATCTGTCAATGGTCAATTGAACATGTACGCAAGGCTATTTTGAGTATGGACGTGGGATTGTCAGCAAGATGGTTGAGAGTGTGATTGGACCCAAGTCACTTGTCCCAACATGTGAACGTGTTTCCGCAATGATGAACATACACTATATAATTACCATTACAATATGCCCACATGTAGTAGTGTACAGCTTGGTCTGAGCACATTATGTTACGCGAGTGTGTCAACAAAAGCCCAATGTCGGTTGACTATGCACTAGGCACTCAATGAGTCCTAGGAAGTCTCGACTACACACCTGGAACTCTACGAGTCCAGGGAAGTTGGTGGAATATCTCCTTGTCCAGGAGAGAAGGGGGGCGGCGTATCCGGATGAGGGATTGCAGGAGAAGCGAGCGGGAGAAGTAGAAGTCGGGAGTAGAGCGTCTCCGACTGTGAGCTTCGATCAACGCAGATTGGCGTAGATTAAGGTTAAGGAAAAGAAGTACATGGGGTTCGCCGCCTTAAATACTATCTGACAGATCTAGGGCTGGTGGGTTCTTAAATAGGAAACTACATAAGTGACTCAAGATATTCCCTATAGGGTGAATGATGGAAAAGGGATACGAGTCCTGAATAAGAGATCAGGACTTAAGAGGAAAGGGTCCGAGATTAATAGATAGTGAAGGGAAAGAGCCCGAGATTAATCTCGGGAACAATAAGAAAACATACGAGATTAAATACGTCCGGAATGGAAAGTGTCCGGGAAAGCAGTGGGATCAGCGAATAACTCCGTCTCCAATAGTTCCACCCAAGCTGTGTCTGGCACAGCAGGGTCGAGTCCTAACCCGGAGAAGGAGACCTGTCCGGAATGGGAGGGATAGGCAGTGCCCGATGGGGCGGAAGGGGAATTGTTAAGGGAAAACGATAGGGGGTCCGCCACATTTGTAACACATTATGCCAGACTACATAAACCCCAAGGAGCCCACTGGACGTCCTCCAGTTTGGTTCTCTTGGTTTCTCCCCTTGAGATCATATTCCCCTCACTTCCTGAGTTCAAGTGATAACCTAGGTCCTGAAACCTTAAGGACTTCAAGGTTGTTTCATTAGAACCAAACTTCTTCATACCTACCTTATCACCCAAACTCAAAAAGCGACTTCGCGAAAGACAAGTGCGTCGTCGAACGTCAAGGAACGCGATTCACTCGGACTAAAGACTTGTCCAGTGCCGTTCACCCCTCACCGAACACTTCTTCCTTTTATACCAGCAGAATCGGAGAGACATCGTAGACCGCACGTCCATCCCCTTTATCATGCTGAGATAGTGCTAGTAGGAGAACCTTCAGAAGCAGAATCTCTGGAGGCACAGCATGTGAGAGAGGACCCAGATTATGATAGAGTTCTAGCTCTCGTCGGTCAACCCCTATATCCCTTCGACCTATACAGGGATTATCTGCCTTTCGTCTACGAGGCGTTAAGGAACAACCGCAATAGGGATCGGGAGATTAGTCAACACTCCGCCCTACCTGACTTCGAGGAAGAAGGTGACCCCAATGATTTGTTCCCGGCACCACCTTGTACAGCAGTCAAACATGAAGCGATAGAAGAACCGCTCGTCGCTCAAAGAGAACTCTCCCCCTATCAAGGGATAGATTATACTAGAGTCGTAGCAGAGGGAAGGATTTCACCGCTAGACCTAGGAGAAAGACTTAGACCGGTAGAAGCAAGGCCGGCAAAGAGGCAGAGAATTGCCGAAAGAAGG
>JBBPNW010000376.1:433-12838 GCA_038091115.1 Rubroboletus rhodosanguineus
GCTCAACAGGGGTTGACTACACTCCTGGCACTCAATGAGTCCAGGGAAGTCTTCAGATTATCTCCTTATACAGGAGAGGGGAAGGGCGAGGGCGTATCCATGTAACAGATTGTGGGAGAAGCGAGCAGGAGAATAGAAGTCGAGAAGAGGGCCCTTCTGACAGCGAGCTTCAATCAATGCAGATTGGTGCAGATTAAGGTTAAGGAAAAGATAAAAGTGAGTCGAGGAATAATCCCTATAAGACAAACAATGGAGGGGAACATGAGTCCTGAACGAGAGATCAGGACTTAAGGGTGATAGGGTCCGAGATTAATCTCGGGAAGAATAGGAAAGTATACGAGATTAAATAGGTCCAAGATGAAATGAGCTCGAAGGCACAGCAGGATCAGAGAACAGCTCTGTCGCTAATAACTCTGCCCAAGCTGTGTCTGGCACAGCCGGGTCGAGTCCTAGTCCCAAGAAGATGGTTTGTCCTGAGTGGGCGAGATAAGCGGTGTCGGGTGAGATGGGAGGGGGATCGTTAGGGGAAAATAATAGGGGGTCCACCGTATTTGTAACATTACCCCCGTTGTAGCCCTGAAGTTCCATCTCAGGAACTCCTATCTCCCTCATTGATCTCGTAATTGGTGAGGTCCCAGGAATGGGGGTCCATGTCGTTGTAGGTGCAGGCCTGGGCCTGATGACCCTCCTCTCCACAGAGTGAACAATGTTGTCAAGGGCAGCGGTATTGGGGGTGGCCCAGGGCGGTGGTGTTGCAGATGGGACAGGTATATCGGGGACAGTTGACCCGTATATGGGAAACGGAATTACATTGGAAGCAGCGAGGAGGGATGAGTTGGGTGAGGCCGGGTTGAGGGGGAACGGAGTCTGGTAGTCGGCGGGAGTTCCATTCTGGGCAGGAGGACCCACGGTTGTGGTACATATGCCAGGGGAAGGGTCTGAAGTGGCACGTGTGGGAGTGGGGGTTCTCCTGGGAATGGGAGGCACAGCGGAGGTACCGTTTTCATCTGTAATTCCTATAGGGGAGGTAGTACGAGGGGGTTGGAAAGGGAGCCTGGCAGATAGGATAACGGCCCCACGGCGATGGAGGGCGGGGCAAACAGAGTTGTGGATTGTGGTCCCGTTGGGGGTAGTAGATATGGGGTTGGGAACAGGTATGGGAGAGGGTGAGCGGGGTTGGCCTGCGGGATCACTTGCGACAATGGTGGAGTTGGAGTCGGGGTCCGAGTCATTGTTAACATCGCTTCCTCTAGTTGTGCCAGCTGGAGCCATAGTTGCTCATCAGGGGAGGTGGGTTCAGGAGTAGGAGGTAGGGGGTTGGAACCCTCTAATGAGTTCCTCAATAAAGGGAGGGGGGGTAAGCTCTCGAGGTACGTTGGCAGCTCGTTGAGCACAGGGTTCTTCGATAACCGGTTCGTCCCTAAAGTAGACGCTCTGTTCTTCCTCGGATAGCGAGATGAGGATGGGTCGGAGGATAGCATTGGTGATAGGGGTGGGGAGGAGGTGAATACATCGATCGAGTCCTTCGATGTAACATAAGTCGAGGATGAGGTTTCTGGCTTCGACCAATGCTTGTTCCGCAACCACTGTGGTCGTAGGAGCGTTGGGGGTTGAAGTGGAGTTGGAGAATAAAGGGGGGGGGTGGGGTGCCAGGTGACGTGACAGAGGATAGTATGGACGGTGGCATAGAGGCGGAAGAGTCAGACCAAGTAGAAGAGGGTGTTGTTGGTGGAATAGAACGGGATGGCTTGAAGCACTTGTTGTGCTTGCCCGTTTTCGAGTAAGGAAATATAAAGAAGTCATTGAGCATATAGGGGGAGGTGGGAAAGTCTGACCGAGAGAGGAGTAGATGCGGGGGAGAAGGACATGGAGAACTGGGATTCTGTTCTAGAGGTTTTTTCTCTTTTTATATTCCCAAAGGACCAAGTCAGCATTCCCAAAGTTGCCTTTGGGATCCCAAGTTCGTTCCGCATCGGAGTACCCTTTCTAGTGTACTAAGTATTGTCTCCTCCGATTATTGGTTCCGCGATGATTGATGATTTTCTCGATTTCATATTCCTCTTCCATCCCTACTAGTTCTGGTGGGGGACGGGGGAAGTTAGGTCCATATTCGGCAGTTTCCTTATATGGGGATAGGAGGGAAGCGTGGAAGACATTATGAATCTTCCACTGTTTTGGTAATTGAAGCTGAAAAGCAACTGAGGAAATTACTTCTGAGATGGTAAAGGGGCCTATTCATCAGAGGGAAAACTTCCAGGATGTTTGTAATTTGAGGTTTTTGGTTTCTAACCAAACCTGGTCTCCTTTCTTCCACGGTTTGAAGTGGGAGGAGACCCTATCTTTCATCTGTATTTGGGCAAGTTTATGCGTGGCTTTGGCTTCTTTTTGTGCATCCTCAATATGGGAGAGCTGGTTTTCCAGCGCGGGGAGGAAGGTCTTTCCTAAAGTGGGGTAGGATCGTGGTTTGTATCCCATGATTAGGGAGAAAGGGGTTTTTCCAGTTACAGAATGTACGGCAGAGTTGTGGGCGAATTCGGCGGATGGGAGGAAGTTCAACCATTGGTGGGGTTGTTCATCGCAGAATATACAAAGGTAGGTTTCCAATTCCTGGTTGTAGCATTCAGTTTCTCCATCGGTTTGAGGATGGTAGGCGGAGGATAAAGAGATATCATATTTTAAGAGGTGGGCAAGTTCCTGGGCAAATGCTGAGGCGAACTGTGGTCCGCGGTCAGAGAGTAACCTGTCGTGTAGTCTGAATCGTTTGAATACGTTTTTAAAGAAAAGGTCAGCTATTCCGGCTGCGTCCACCATTTTTGAGCAAGGAGCAAGAATTACCCCCTTACTAAGGCCATGGTCAACCATGACCATAATAGAATCAAACCCATTGACTGGGGGGAGATCAGTGATGAGGTCAACGGAAATGTGTTGGAAAGGGCGGGAGGACTCCATTGCAACGAGGTGGAGAGGTGGGACGGTGGGATGGGTCTGGACCTTGTATGCCTGGCAGGTGGCGCATCCGGCAACGTATTTGCAGACGTAGGAAAGGCCAGGCTACCAATAATCCTTGGCGAGGAGGGCAGTGATTCAAAGGTGTCCTCCATGACCTCCCTCAAGGGAGGAGTGGATGGACAAGACTAAATCCTTCCGGGTGTCCTCGGAGATGTAAAGTCGTTCTTGGAAATAAAGACGTCCTTCGGAGAAGGACCAATTGTTACGCGAGTGCGTCAACAAAAGCCCTATGTCGGTTAACTACACACTAGGCACTCAACGAGTCCTAGGAAGTCTTGACTTACACACCTGGCACTCAATGAGTCCAGGGAAGTCTTCGTAATATCTCCTTGTCCAGGAGAGAGGAGCAACAGCGTATCCCGGTGAGGGATTGTGGGAGAAGCGAGCGGGAGAAGTAGAAGTTGGGAGTAGAGCGTCTCTGACAGCGAGCTTCGATCAACGCAGATTGGCGTATAGCTCCGTCTCCAATAGTTCCGCCCAAGCTGTGTCTGACATAGCCGGGTCGAGTCCTAACCCGGAGAAAGGGATCTGTCCGGAATGGGAGAGATAAGCAGTGTTCGATGAGACGGGAGGGGAATCGTTGGAGGAAAACGATAGGGGGTCCACCACATTTGTAACATTACCCCCGTTGTAGCCCTGAAGTTCCATCTCAGGAGCTCCTATCTCCCTTGTTGATCTCATAATTGGTAAGGTCCCAGGAATGGGGGTCCATGTCTTCGTAGATGCAGGCCTGGGCCCAGTGACCCTCCTCTCCACAGAGCGAACAACATTGTCTAGGGCAGTGGTATTGAGGGTGACCCGGGGCGATGGTATTGCAGAGGGGGCAGATGTATCGGGGACAGTTGACCCGTACATGGGATACGGAATTACATGGGAAGCAACAGGGGGGGACGAGTTGGGTGAGGCCGGGCCAAGGGGGAACGGAGTCTGGTAGTCGGTGGGGGTTCTGGCCCATAGGGGGTTGGGTAGGAGAACCCATGACTGTGGTACGTACGCCAGGGGGAGGGTCTGAAGCGGCACGTGCAGGAGTGGGGGTTCTCCTGGGTATGGGAGACATAGCGGGGGTACTGCTTTCATTTGTAATTCCCATAGGGGAGGTAACACGAGGGGGTTGGGAAGGGAGCCCAGCGGATAGGATGACGGCCCCACGGCGATGGAGGGCGGGGCGAACGGAGTTGTGGATTGTGGTCCCATTGGGGGTAGTAGGTACGGGGTTGGGAACAGGTATGGGAGAGGGTGAGCGGGGTTGGCCCTCGGGGTTACTTGCGATGATGGTGGAGTCGGAGTAGGAGTCCGAGTCATCGTCAGCATTGCTTCCTTTAGTTGTGCCAGTTGGAGCTATAGCTGCTCGTCGGGGGCGGCGGGTTTGGGAATGGGAGGTAGGGGGTTGGAACTCTCTAATGAGCTCCTCAATGAAGGGAGGGGGGGTAAGCTCTCGAGGTATGTTGGCAGCTCGCCGAGCGTGGGGGTCTCCGATAATCGGTTCGTCTCTAAAGTAGGCATCCCGTTCTTCCTCGGATAGCGAGATGAGGACGGGTTGGAGGATAGCGTTGGTGAGATGGGTGGGGAGGAGGAAAATACACCGGTCAAGCCCTTCGATGTAGCATAGGTCGAGGATGAGGTTTCTTGCTTCGACCAACGCTTGTTCTGCAACCACTGCGGTCGTAGGAGCATTGGGGGTCGAAATGGAGTTGGAGAATAAAGGGGGGGTGGTGGGGTGCCAGGTGATGTGGCAGAGGATGGTACGGACGGTGGCATAGAGCTGGAAGAGTCGGACCAGATAGGCAAGGGTGTCGTTGGTGGAATAAAACGGAAGGGCTTGGAGGGCTTGCTGCGCTTGCCCGTTTTCGAGTAGGGAGACATAGAGAAGTTGTCAAGCGTATAGGGGGAGGCAGGAGAGTCTGACTGCGAGAGGAGTGGACGAGGAAGGGAAGGACATAGGGGATTGGGATTCGACTTTAGAGGTTTTTCCTCTTTTTATACTCTTGAAGGATTGAGTCAGCATTCCCAAAGTTGCCCTCAGGTTCCCAAGTCCCTTCTGCGTCGGAGTATCCTTTCCAGTGTATCAAGTATTGCCTCCAGTTATTGGTTCCGCGATGATTGATGATTTTCTTGATTTCGTATTCCTCTTCCGTTCCTATTAGTTCCGGTGGAGGGTGGGGGAAGTTAGGTCCATATTCAACAGTTTCCTTATAAGGGGATAAGAGGGAAGCGTGGAAGACGTTATGAATCTTCCACTGCTTTGGTAATTGAAGCCGAAAAGCGACCGAGGAAATTACTTTGGAGATAGTAAAGGGGCCAGTTCGTTGGGGAGAGAACTTCCAGGGCGTTTGTAATTTGAGGTTTTTGGTTTCTAACCAAACTTGGTCTCCTTTCTTCCAGGGTTGAAAATGAGAGGAGATTCTATCCTTCATCCGTATTTGGGCGAGTTTATGCGCCGCTTCGGCTTCTTTTCGTGCATCCTCAATATGGGAGAGCCGGTTTTCAAGTGCGGGGAGGAAGGTCTTTCCTAAAGTGGGATAGGATCGTGGTTTGTATCCCATGATCAGGGAGAAAGGGGTTTTTCCAGTTACCGAGTGTATTGCTGAGTTATGGGCGAATTCAGCAGAGGGAAGGAAGTTCAACCATTGGTGGGGTTGTCCATCGCAGAATATGCGAAGATAGGTTTCCAGTTCTTGATTGTAGCGTTCCGTTTCTCCGTCGGTCTGAGGATGGTAGGTGGAGGATAGGGAGACATCATATTCCAGAAGGCGAGCGAGTTCTCAGGCAAACGCAGAGGCAAATTGTGGTCCGCGGTCAGAGAGTAATCTGTCGTGTAGTCCGAATTGTTTGAATACATTTTTGAAGAAAAGATCGGCTATTCCGGCCGCGTCCACTGTTTTTGAGCAAGAAGCGAGGATTACCCCCTTACTAAGGCCATGGTCAACCACGACCATAATAGAATTGAATCCATCGATTGGGGGAAGGTCAGTGATGAGATCGACAGAAATGTTTTGGAAAGGGCGGGAGGATTCCATCGCGACGGGGTGGAGGGGTGGTATGGTGGGGTGAGTCCGGACTTTGTATGACTGGCAGGTGGCGCATCCGGCGACGTATTTGCGGACGTAGGAGGAGAGGCCAGGCCACCAATAATCTTTGGTGAGGAGGGCGGTGGTTCAAAGGTGTCCTCCGTGGCCACCCTCAAGGGAGGAGTGGATGGATGAGACCAAATCCTTCCGGGCGTCCTCGGGGATGTAAAGTCGTTCCCGAAAGTAAAGACGTCCTTCAGAGAAGGACCAATCTTTTGGTGAGGATCAGCTGAATAGGGGTTCCTCGTTCTCCATGCGTTGCAAGGCCATAACCACCAAGGGGTCGGTGGTGGAGGAATCTCGGATTTTATCCGAGAGTGCGAGGTCGATGGCACGGACGTGGTGGTCGAAAGCCGAGGAAGGGAGCAATTGCACTTTGGCATTGTCTTCCGAGGTATCAACATTGTCTCGGCGAGAGAGTGCATCTGCGGGCGCCATCTTGGTTCCGGGGAGGGCGATGTATTCCAGGTCAAAATTCTGGAGGAATAATAACCATCTGGCTTGTCTGCGAGATAGTTTACGGGGTTCCTTGAAGTACATAAGGTTCTTGTGATCCATGAGGATGGTTATGGGGAAGGCCGATCCTAGGAGATATTGCCTCCATTCATCGAGGCCGCAGATGACGGCCAAAAGTTCTCGGTCAAAGATGTCGTAATTCTGTTCTGCGGGCGCAAAGGTTTGGGAAAGGTATCCACAGGGTTTTAAATCCCTGAAACAACCTTGAAGTGCTTAAGCTTTTAGCACCTAGGTTATCACTGAACTCAAGGAGGAACTATAGGTTTCAAGGGAAGGAACCAAGAGAACCAAACTGGAGGACGTCCAGTGGGCTCCTTGGGGTTTATATACTGTGGCATAATGCGCACAGACCAAGCTGTACACTACTACATGGGGACATGTGAAGACGGTAATTAAATACATGCTGCACACACATGGTGTGGCAGAATGGAAGAGAAGCATAGCACGGAAATAACCATGGAAAGAAATGGAAGCATAAAGCGGAGATTAAAAGAGAAGACATATGGTAATGAATGTGTGAACGAGATTGGATCTCGTGAGAAAAGAATGTAACTATAAGCGTCTGTGAGCGCGAGAGAAGAAGAGAGGAATGTTACAAGTCCAGCGTATGTTGTGAGATTAGATAAATGCGTGGCTTGATAAGATTAGATAAGATAAGATCACAGAAAAAGATAGAAAGAGAAATTGTCACTTCGTTACAATCCCCATTGCCATCGGTTTGCATAAGGACTCTACCGGACGCAGTAAGGGACGCATCGGTCATAATGGTGAACGGTTTGGCGGGGTCAGGAAACATGAGGACCGGTTTCGTGGTGAATGTGACCTGGAGTGCTCGGAAGGCGGACTCTTGGGGATTTTCCCAAGCCCAGGGAACTGTAGACTTGGTAAGGTCTAACAGAGGTCTGGCGATGTCAGAGAAGGAGGGGATGAACCTTCGGTAGAAGTTGCAAAATCCTAAGAAGGAGCGGACGGCTTTTACGTCCTCAGGGGTCTTCCATTCTTGGATAGCTTTGAGTTTAGTGGGGTCCATTTGTACTCCATCCTTGTTGACTACCATTCCTAGGTATGCCACTTCATCGGCGGCAAAGGTATACTTTTCCAGTTTGAGATACATTTCGTGTTCACGGAAGCGTTGCAAGATTTTCCTTGTCCGTTCTTCATAGAGCTTTGGATCACCAGAATGGATGAGGAGGTCGTCCATGTAAATGATCAACCATCCTTCTGGGATGTAGTCTCTGAAGAGGTCGTTCATAAACGCTTGAAAGGTAGCTGGAGAGTTGCACATGCCAAAGAACATTACTGCTGGTTCGAATAGCCCAAATGGGGTAAGAAATGCTGCCTTCCATCGGTCCTCAGGCTTTATTAGGATGTTGTTATATCCCCATCAAACGTCGAACTTGGTAAAGATCGATGATCCCTTTAATTTATCGATGAGGTCGGAGATTAAAGGGAGGGGGTAAGCGTTCTTGATGGTATGTTGGTTGAGGTATCGATAGTCTTGGCAGGGTCTTAATTTTCCGTCTTTCTTCTTTCTCCGTTGGGTTAAGAGGGTAGGCCTTTGCTCATCTTGGGACGAAAGAGCCTTTTAAGTCGATCGCGTGATCATAAGGATGAGAAGGGGGAAGTTTCGTCGTGTCCTTCTTGTCGAAAACGTCGGCGACGTCAGAGTATTTGGAGGGGAGGGTTTTGGCTGTCCCAGCATTCTGTTGGGCGATGACGGTAGAAAGGGTAGTTCGTCGGAGGGCGAATTCAGGGAATTCCCCAGTTGCCTGCCAAAAGCATCCTCGTTGTTTGTGTGTCCAGGTCCTGAACTGTTCCCCTAGTTCTCTCTCGATATGTTGTTCCTCGTCGTGTCCAAGGAATCGAAGGAGGTATCATTGATCCGTTATGGAATGGAGAACTCCAGATGTGGGTTTCCATTTGCTGGGGACGATGGTGACTTTACCGGACTTCCAGTTGATCTCGGGGTTGACGGATCTGAGCCATAGGAGGCCTAAGATTATCTCATCTTT
Source organism: Rubroboletus rhodosanguineus (assembly GCA_038091115.1). Taxonomy (NCBI): domain Eukaryota; kingdom Fungi; phylum Basidiomycota; class Agaricomycetes; order Boletales; family Boletaceae; genus Rubroboletus; species Rubroboletus rhodosanguineus. The sequence continues at coordinate 9,039 of JBBPNW010000376.1, forward strand.
TCCTAAGTTTAGGATATATAAATCCCGTTGTTCTCGAAGTCCTCCGTAGTCGAGGACTAGATTGGTTTTGTATTTGATGGTTCCTGCGGCGTTAGGAATTCCATCTACGTTCCATGCCGGTACGGGATCTTCCAGTTTGATCATAGGAAGTCCTAATCTCCGGGCGGTGGCTCTGTTTATAAAACAGCCGGTTGCCCCACTGTCAATCAAACCTTTAGTTCCAATGATTTTGCCATTCCTGTGCCAGATCGAAAGTGGAATTCGAATAGAATTACTTTGTGATCCGGAAATAAATACAGGAGCAATTGTAAACGAGACAGGGGGAGACATTGGTGCATCCCTGCCTTTTAAAAACCCAAGTTAGATTGAGAAGGGCGCACCTTGGCCCGTTCTTCGGATCTCATTTCTGCATCAAGAACATTGATCTGTTCCTGATCTATATCATTTCCCCAGTTTCGGGCAGAGGTAAGGTTGTCTCTGTCAATCTGTTCGCCTGATTCGTCACAGTTTGGGTCAAACATCACTTTGAGTGCCCAAAGGGTGGCGTCGTGGTTAGAATTACTTCCCAGGTTTTTCAAGTATTTGTTGAGGTCATCTTGAAGGGGATTCTGAGGAACGGTGATGGCTCTTGCCTTCTGAGGGTAGGATCGCTGAGGTTTCCTGGCAGGATAACCAGAGTATTTCCTCGTGCTGCATCTGGTTTTCTTGCAGATAAAGCAGCGATTTTCTCTCAGAAGGTGAGCTCGTTCTTCAGGGTTGATGGTTAGACGATCGACGTCCATTGCGTTAGGATCCCTTCTTCCTCCTCCTCCTCCATAATCCATTCTTCCTCCTCCAAAGATGGAACGAAGTCGATTTTGTCCTCCTTCTATGGTTGAGGTGGCTTTATATAACTCATCCATAGTGGTGATGCTGGAGAGTCATCCAGAGTCCACCAGTAAGTGGGTGAGCTTCAGCTTCAACCCTCGTAGGAACCATTCAGACAAGGCTTTGAAGTCCGTGATTCCGGAGTAAGTGGAGTAGAGGATGAAATCGGACAAATAGGTCTCGAACCCTTCAGGGTTCCTGACGTCTTGTCAGAGGTTGGTGAGGTCGATGCGCACTTGGACGGCTGCATCGTAAGGGGAGAAGGTGGTGTTGAAGGAGGTTTCGATAACTGTGAAGGTTTTCTCGGTAGCGGGGATAGTGGTGTCGACCAACTTGGTCAACCACCCTTCAGCAAAGGCCTTCCCTCGGCCTTTGGTCATCTTGTTCAAAAAGATGAGGGTCTTCGCCCTGTCGGTGTACACATCTTCATGTAAGGAAAAATATCCTTTCATTGCCTTGCTCTATCTGGATGCATCAGCAGGTTCTCTGGAGAAGTTGTCCGAAAGGGCAGCTTTAATTTCCTTGCCCATGTCTTCGTCGTCACTTTCGGAACCTTCGTCCGAATCTGGTCTGTGGATAGGGTAATCCGGGTCTGGGTCAGGGGGATTGGGCGGTTGGTCGGGAAGAGTTTGGAAAAATTCCTTGTGGTCTTCCAGGGGGGGTTGTTCAATGGTGGGGATAGGATCGGCCGATAGGGTCCTGGCACGAACGTGGTGACCACTTGAGGAAGTTCGGCTGATGCTGGAAGGGGTAGCCTGGCGAGGTGGTGGTGGGAGGTGTGGGGGAGGGGGACGAGAAGTACTTCCTGAGGCTATCCTTTGTGGCTGCTCCAGCATGGCGGAGAAGCGCGGTTGGGTTGGGGAGTGGGGAGGAAGTATGGACTCTTCGTCCTCAGGGGAAGAGGTGACCTGGTAACTGGAGAGGTTTATTCTCCTCGTGGTGACGATATACTACACCCTCTGGTGTAGGCCTGTAAGGTATGGCGACGCTGTTAAATAACAGTTGTCTAGATTAACCTTAATCTTTTGTTACGCGAGTGCGTCAACAAAAGCCCTATGTTGGTTGACTACGCACTAGGCACTCAACGAGTCCTAGGAAGTCTTGACTTACACACCTGGCACTCAATGAGTCCAGGGAAGTCTTTGTAATATCTCCTTGTCCAGGAGAGAGGAGCAACGGCGTATCCAGGTGAGGGATCGCGGGAGAAGCGAGCGGGAGAAGTAGAAGTCGGGAGTAGAGCATCTCTGACAGCAAGCTTCGATCAACGCAGATTGGCATATAGCTCCGTCTCCAATAGTTCCGCCCAAGCTGTGTCTGACACAGCTGGGTCAAGTCCTAACCTGGAGAAAAGGATCTGTCCGGAATGGGAGAGATAAGCAGTGTTCGATGAGACGGGAGGGGAATCGTTGGAGGAAAACGATAGGGGGTCCGCCACATTTGTAACACCAATCCTTGGGTGAGGATTGGTGGAATAGGGGTTCCTCATTCTCCATTTGTTGTAGAGCAGCGATCACCAAGGGATCGGAGGCAGAGGAATTTTGGATTTTATCCGAGAGGGCAAGGTTGATTGTGCGAATGTGATGGTCGAAAGCGGAGGAAGGGAGTAGCTGCACCTCGGCATTGTCTTCCGAGGTGTCGATCTTGTCCCTGTGAGAGAGTGCGTCCGTGGGTGCCATCTTAGTTCCTAGGAGGGTGATATACTCCAGGTCGAAGTCCTGGAGGAATAACAACCATTGGGCCTGGCGGCGGGACAGTTTCCAAGGTTCCTTGAAGTAGGTAAGGTTCTTATGGTCGGTGAGGACTATTACTGGGAAGGCCGATCCGAGAAGATATTGCCTCCATTCTTCTAAGCTGCGGATAATGGCCAAGAGTTCTCAGTCAAAGATATCGTAGTTTCGCTTGGCGGGAGCGAAGGTTTGGGAAAGGTATCCACAGGGTTTCAGATCTCCGTTGCCATCGGGTTGCATAAGGACCCCTCCGGACGTGGTAAGGGATGCATTGGTCATAATAGTGAAGGGTTTTGCTGGGTCTGGGAACATGAGGACTGGTTTCGTGGTGAACGCGACCTGGAGCACTCGGAAGGTGGATTCTTGGGGATCACCCCAACTCCAGGGAATGGTGGATTTAGTAAGGTCTAACAGAGGTCTGGTGATATCTGAGAAGGAGGGGATAAATCTGTGGTAGAAATTGCAGAATCCCAGGAAAGAGCGGACGGCTTTAACGTCCTCAGGGGTTTTCCATTCTTGGATGGCTTTGAGTTTGGCGGGGTCCATCTGTACTCTGTCCTTGTTGACTACCATTCCTAGATATTCCACTTCATCGGCAGCGAAAGTACATTTTTCCAGTTTGAGGTACAGTACATCTCATGTTCACGGAAGCATTGTAGGACATTTCTTGTTCGTTCTTTATGGAGTTTTGGGTCGTCAGACTGAATGAGGAGGTTGTCCATGTAAATGATCAACCATCCTTCTGCGATGTAATCTCCAAAGAGGTCGTTCATAAACGCTTGGAAGGTAGCCGGGGAGTTACACATGCCGAAGAACATTACAGCCGGTTTGAATAGTCCAAATGGGGTAAGGAAAGCTGCCTTCTATTGGTCCTCGGGTTTTATTAAGATGTTATTATATCCCCATCGGACGTTGAATTTGGTAAAGATCGACGATCCCTTTAATTTATCAATGAGGTCGGAGATTAGAGGGAGGGGATAAGCGTTCTTGATGGTGTGTTGGTTAGTGTTGCCACAGCTTGAAGCTGCCATTTTTTATCTGACTCATTTTATCACAGAACTGTATGTTGTATAGCTGAACATGCAGTTTTTAGTAGCAGTTGTCAGGCAAAAAAAGAATTACATAAATCAGTGAAGTCAATGTTGAGTTATTTCATTTAAGTTATTTATTGGCTTTAATAAAGCCAATGTTCAAAAGTGGTAATGC
>JBBPNW010000377.1:6198-18732 GCA_038091115.1 Rubroboletus rhodosanguineus
GTTACTCCCCACAAACCTACCATGCCAGAAAACCCTCCTGTTACGGTTGACCCAGGTAGGACCAGCCGTAGACTTAGGTAAGCTAGAGGGACAGAGACGAAGAGCTACTGAGGGTACTCAGCAGCGATGAAGGGTAATCTTAGCAAGGATAGTTCCTCTTTCTTTAAAGAAGGCGTCAGTCCGAGGGGTTTCCTGGACGAGTTCTGAGCATAGTTATGCTTGCTTGTTAGTTCAAAGGTTCTCCCTTCTAGAGAGTTCCTTGGGTTTGAAGTAATCAGAGGAGCGTCAACTCAAAAGTACAACGAGGACTTATAGAAATCTGAGAGATTCGAGGACGAGGATAGATTGCTAAATAGGAGGGAATCCTAAGTAGGTCTAAGTTAGGGAAATCCTCATAGAGAACTCGAAGGTTTATATATGTGAGTTTTACGATGACTAAGTGGAATGTTCTGAAAGTTTAGAACATGAAAGAATACTCCAGAATATTGGTAAGCAAAGATTCTTGGGACCAAAGAACGTTATGGAAGTCTGAAGAACGTTAGTGGTGGGAACCCAAAGAATACCATGGAATGTAGGTAGAACATTAGAGAATGTTCAGAAGCCATGGAAAAAGAGGAATGGTTAATTGGTGAAGTATGTTGCCAGGTTTTGCAGGAAAAGAAAGGCATATACGAGGAAAAAGATAGGGGGGTACCATTGAATCTTAACACCTTCCATCACTGATATGTTTTTTGGCAATGAAGACAACCCAACCATGTGGTTTGCCAAGTTTCAACAGATGCTACCCCTTACTTGGTCAGAGAGCGAGAAGGTCTCGCACTTCTCAAATCATATCATCCCTAACAGTGACACATCTGACTGGCTTGACACCCTCACCCCCAATAACATGGTCTCCCTTGCTGCCATACATGCTGCATTCAATACCAGATGGCCTCCACCTGAACGCCCAAAGTTCTCACAGGCAGAATAGATGGAGCGAATTAAAGAACACATACTTAAAGAAGACGACATTGGGAAATGGATCACTCCAATGTCGGACAAACAGAAGGTGAATTATGGCCAAAACATCTGGGTGAATGAAATCATGAAAGTGGCAGTGTCCATGGGCAATACTGCAGGTTTCCTGATTGAATGTGCCATAGAAGACATCCTGAACTTGCTTAAGGACCATCTCACCTGCCGATACAGCACATGGCAGGAGTTCAAGGCAGACATACAAGGTGTCACACCGCATAGGATCAAATGGGGAAAAGAAAGGTTAGATCACAAATGTATGAGAGATGCAGAAATTGTCCAGCTATGTGCCCAAACATCAGCAACAGCAACCATGCTCCAAGCCACCCTTGCTCAGCTCTCCAACCTCCATGTAATGATGGCACCATACAGCTCACATCAGTCAGCACCACCTCACAGCCCCCTCCCTATCTCCCACCAGTTCAGTTCATCAGGCCAGCAACTACTGTACCAAAACCCAACCTAAGGGACCTGGCCATCTCAGTGACCCCCCTGACCAAAGAACTAGTAATGGAATGGGTGACAGCAATTCTGCAATGACCGGCAACAAATGAGGGCAGGCAACAGCACAAGGCAGATGCTGATGCCTGGCATGCTACCCATGGAGTTGACACCATCCTGATGCTCTCCCGCCCATATCCAGTCACACCAGAAACAGTGCTCCCTGGCTTGGGTGAGTGCTTCGACTGCAGCATGGTCACTGAACCTTGCCACACTGGGGGCAATTGCGATGCCAAAACTTGCCTGCCTTCCTAGAAGATTAAGTGGTGACAAATCATTATAGGAACCCTATGTCGTCTTAACCAGTCTCGCACACAACCTACTCCAGTACAATATGGCTGACCTGGAACCAACGTGATGCCTGCCCCAGTCCTGATGGTTAATGCACTGGAAGACAGTATGATGCAGGATGTGACATACTGGACCAACATCCAGGACAATGGGTGGGAGTGGCACCAAGCGGAAAATGTCCAGGGGTTACAGCACCATGCAGGCCATCCGTAACCCCACTGTGAGGCCTGCAGCACCCATCTTTCCACATACACGATATCCCTACATATGCTAGAACTGCACATATTATACATGACTCTCTCTCTCCCACACTGACCACCCCTCCTTCCCCCATATTTACACAAAAAACTCATTAGAGAATGGACAGACCTGACCATATGCCACAGAACACTGGTGATGTAGCCACCCCTAACAATGGAGTAACTAACGTGTACCTGCTGGATGGATTAGGGAAACTGATCATCACCTGCACCAGCAACCCTTTCCTGACAGTCCTGCTCCTTCAAGGCCCAAAAGGAGCGAGCACACTTTCTTGCTGTGGTTGACAACAGAGCGATGATCAATGCCATTGACACAGCTGCATATCAATGGATTGCCTGCCAACTGAATCTACTAAGTCCCTCATCCCGCACACTATGAATGGCTAATGGTTCAGTCATCTCCTCAATGGGGATGTGGGCAGGCATGCTAGAATAGGGCCCAGTCACAGTCCATACAACATTTGAAGTCTTTCCTAGTGGTGGATCATGGTGCATGCTACTTGGTAAACCACTACTTGAACAAGTAAAAGCAACTCACAATTATAGCACCAACTCAATCTCTATTCATACTAATACTGAACCATACCATGTACACAACTTTGTTCCCCATCATATCCTTCCTTTCCCATCCCTTTCCACAGCCATTTCACTGCCTGTAAAAGCAATCACCCAGTTGCCACTATGAGCTCCAGTTCCCAATTATCAACAATTGTACAGGACCATGAGCAAGCAAATGTTCACCAACATACAGCTAAATTTCCCCCCCCTCAGGCTCTCCCAACGCAGACACAAGGTGATGTGTCATCACTTCTCCCACTACTGCCTCATAGCAATGTCTCCACTAGGTTAACAGCAAAAGGACTGTTCCACCCTGTTAAGACCGGGTCAATCTCCTGGGCAAACTCCAGAACTTCAGAGTTTTAGGGGTCTTGGAAGGACTTCAGCTTCAGCTTATGTGCTGTGCCAAGCTTAGGTTCTGTCCAGTATTTCAGAGCAGAGGAGCGGAGAGATTTGGAGGATGAACGAAGATAGATTTGGGAGGATTGTATCTAAGTGGATTACAAGCTAAAGGTAAAGGAGTTGTTCTGGAGTTTATACAGTATATGGAGGCGGAGAACGTATTACTAAGAAAATCAGTGTATCAGTAAGGAGTGTGGAGCCAGAGGTGTAGTAACTGGAGCTGTGCTCCTAAGTAAACACAGGATTGGAGGTAGGTAACTGAAGCTGTGCTCCTAAGCAAACACAGGATCGGAGGTATCTATGATGTGAAAATAATACTAAAGGAGAAACAGAGAGAACAAGGAATACTAAATAAAGTATATACGGAAGTCTGGAGGTACAGAGATGCAATTAGGGAGAGATCACACCGGAGTTCATATGTGACAGAGTCGGAGTTAGTTCGGAATTCCAGGATATGACACTCCCCCCAGAGTCAATGTGATCCTGAGTGCTGTCCAAATTGGTGACATCCCACAAGAACATGCCCTGAAAGTACATAACCTGCTATGCGAGTTTGCTGATGTCTTCACCCTCTCCATTAAGGAAGTAAAACCCCTCCCCTCTGTTAAATACAGACTAAACATCCCCGCTGGCAACAATGCACAGTTCTGGAGTCCTACGTCCAATCCACACCAGTCAAGTCAAAGCAGTGCACCCCACTGTACTAGCACAAAAAGCACATGAGACACCAGGACTCACCATGGAGGAGATATGCCAAGAAGTCAATGAGCAATGCATTCTTCTTGGTGAACCTCCAGACCCAAATACATATACCGTGACACACAAATGACACCCCTTCCACATCGCCAGAGCAACTCCAGCAAACAGGACTGAAGAAACCAAAGTGGCATATTACCCAAAACTTTGGACAACTCAGCCACATCTGCCAGTCTGCTCAAGTACCACAAGATAACTTACACACCAAGCAGCAACAGCTGGCAGGTCACCACTACATATGTGTCATCGACTTTGCCCTGGGTTTCTATGCCATCAAAGTAGAGACAGAAAGCCAGCTCTACCTATGCATATACACAGAAGGCATTGGTTCCTCACTGGACACCCTCCAGTTTGATTCTCTTCTCTTGGTGTTTTCCCTTGAAGACATCTGGTGAAGAACTCAGTCTTCCCTCTATCCATATTCCTTAGGAACTTGTGTTGTGACCTAGGATCTGTATCTTAACAGTCTTCATGGTTGTTTCACTAATAGAAGGAAAAATGTGTCTATTACATATTATCTCTGGGAGAGCTGTAAATGCTGTCCAGACCACCATGTCACCAATTCTACCTTGTTTTACCTGTCTCTTCCCAAACTGCTCAGATCTGCATCCCTAAAAGCTGTAGTCAAGGAGAAGAAATGACTCTTGTCTACCATTATAGATGAAACAACCTCGAAGGTCGTACTTCATAAGATTGGCTGGTTAGGCCGCTCTAGGCTGCACATATTGAACCGTAAAGGAGTGGAGGGGGTTGAGCTACGCTCATGATCTTCAAGGGGAAAAACCAAGAGAACTAAACTGGAGGGCATCCAGTAGTTCCTTGGGGTTTATATAGTGTGGCCTAATGCGCACAGACCAAGCTGTACACTACTACATGTGGACATATTGTAATGGTAATTAAATAGGTGCTGCACACACATGGTGTGGCAGAATGGAAGAGAAGCATAGCATGGAAATAACCGTGGGAAGGAATGGAAGCATAAAGCGGAAATGAAAGAGAAGACATACGGTAATGAGTGTGTGAACGAGATGAGATCTCGTGAGAAAGAGAATATAACTAAATAGAGAAAGCGTCCATGAGCGTGAGGAGAGAAGAAGAAAATAGTTACAAGTCCACGTCTATGTTGTGAGTTTAGATAAATGCATGGCTTTGATAAGATAAGATAAGATAAAAGAAATTGTCACTTCGTTACAATAGATAACAAAGACTGACTTGTGCTCACAAGCACCAGAACTGAAGTATATGCAGACACCTGCAGAAAAGCCTTTGTAGAATAAGAATGTATTGACATAGTGAATTTTAGAGGAGATTTTGTGATGGTTTGGGGATGTATGGGTTGGAATGGAGTTCAAATCCTTGTAGAGATGAAAGCGAGGATACTGTAGATGCTGAGCAGTCTGTCTCAATTTTTGGGCACAATCTGGTGCCCAGAATACATAATTCAGAGATTTTAAAGAAGAGCATTCTTGAAACAACCAAAAGACAATGCAATAGTCAATATCAGTCTCCTTAGGTCACTGCAAAGGCTAACTAGGCCTGTAGTTGGTAATTGATGAAGTAGACATAGTCTCAATAGAGGGCTCAATGATTGACATCACTGACTGAGCACCCCTGATAGTCAACTGGGTAGAATATCTAGAAAGGGGGGGGAAGGAAGGAATGAGACATCATAATACTGGTCTTTATGGGTAAGAACCAAGTGAACTAGACTGGGGATACCAGCCATCATCCACAGGGTTTATATAGTATTGGGGCATGCACACAGACCAAGCTGTGCATATGTATGACTACATGGATACATACAGTATGTATATATGAGGACAGAGATCAATAACATGATGCACACACATGGTGTGGCAGAATGGAAGAGAAGCATAATGTGGGAATGAAATGGAAGCATATGGTAATGAATGTGAGAATGAGATTGGATCTTGTGAGAACATTAATGTAACTAAATAGAGAAAGCATCTGTGAGTGTGAGAGAAGAAGAAAGAAAAGATACAAGTCCACATCTATGTTGTGAGACAAGATAATTGTGTGGCTTGATAAGATAAGATAATGTCATTGTAACGAAGTGACAATTTTCATTTTTCTTATCTTATCTTATCTTATCTTATCACGCCACATGATTATCTTATCGCACAACATACAGTGGACTTGTAACTTTCTTTTCTTTTCTCCTTGTGCTCACAGACACTTATAGTTATATTTGTATTCTCACGAGATCTCATCTCATTCCCACATTCATTACCGTATGATTTCCTTTTCATTTCCGCTCTATGCTTCCATTCTCTCTCACGGTAATCACTGTCCTATGCTTCTCTTCCATTCTGCCACACCATGTGTGTGCAGCATATATTTAATCTCTGTTCCCCTATGTACTTATGTAGACATGTACTTCCACGCACAGCTTGGTCTGTGCACATATGCCCAATGATATAAAAGCCCTGTGGACGATGGCTGGCATCCCCAATCTTGTTCACTTGGTCATTTCCCATAAAGACCTTTGTGATATCCCCTTTCCTCTATCCCTCTCCTATTAGGATCTTGTGTTGTGACCTAAGGATCTTGTACTTGATCTTTGTGGTTGTTTCAGTCATAGCCCAGAATTCCGAACCATCTCCAACTCTGTCACATATGAACTCCAGTGCAATCTTCTTCCAATTGCATCTCCAGACCTTCAGATCTCTATATATACTTCCATACATACTTTATTTAGTATTTCTTGTTCTCTGTTTCCCCTTTTGTATTAGTACTGCTTTGTACTTACCTCTAATCCTGTGCTCACATAGAAGCACAGCTCCAGTTATGTTTCCCTCCATACTCCATACTCGTTACCAATCTCTTACTGATCATCCTTAGTAATACTTCTCTGACTCCATATACAGTACATATGTATCAGTATACACTGTGATATGTCGGAAAAATGTCTGAGCCCATGTCAATGATGCCAAATTGTAATAAACATTACGAAGCGCTTTCTCACTTGACAATGTATGTGGTAATTCCTTAATAATGCAGTCAAGATATAGGGCCCCCATTATCATATTGTTGTAATTACCATAAGATCATCAGAGAAGAATTTCAATGACTCATATGAGCCACATTGAAGCAGCATGGACCATACAACTCATTTCCCTCTCCCTTTGTCTCCCACCATGGCCCCAATCCATCAAAAATACCATTACACTGAAAAAACCCTTACAGTGACACACCAGTGCAAGTTTTGTGGAAATCTATTCAAGCCACAGGGTATCAAGGGCCATGGAGTACATTGCTCAAGGTGCAAAGGGAAGGAATGGGAGCGGATTCAGTCTAGAAAGGAGTATGAAAGAGATGTGGAACAAGATACATCCTGTTGGTGTTAAGATTATGCTCAATCTCTGGGTGTAACTCCAGAACTCTGGAGTTTGGGGCAGAAAGGCTTTGGCTTCACCATATGTGGTGCACCAAGCTTGGGTTCACCATATGTGGTGCGCCAAGCTTGGGTTCACGCCTAAGATTTCGGAACAGAGAGAGGACGGAATAGAATAGAGGATAGAATTGGAGGGGATCATATCTAAGTCAATTACAAGCTAAGAGTCCAGGAGTTATTCTAGAGTTTATATACAGAGTTCAAAGGAGTATTACAGAAGTGATCAGTAATGAGTTTGTAAGAGAAACAGAGTCAGATGAGAAGGAAACTGGAGCTGTGCATCTAAGCAAGCATAAAATCGGGGATATGTACAAAGTGGAAACTGATATGAAAGGAGAACAGAATACAAGGAATACTAAATATGGATGTACATATGAAAGTCCAGAACTCCAGGGATGTGTCTTTCATGAGATCACACCAGAGTTGGTCAGAGTGTCTTGGAAGAGACCAGAGAAACAGAAAGGACTTAAGGATTTGTATAGGATATGACAGTTGGCTTTAATGGCAGATTTCCACCCCAGATTCATTGTTTTATTTTTCAGCTATGGAGGTAGTACATTCAGTGTCATTGGCAGTGTACAGTATATGTACATGCCTAGTCAGTGCAAAAGCTGGTCCCTCAAGGCCAGATGTAGTGAACAACAACCTTCAATCTTTTGGTATGTTCCTAGTGCACTCCAATTCATATTCTTACTAATGCTTCAACTGGTGACTTGCAGTAGCCCACTTCAACTCAGAGTTGTCTAATTCTGAGTGCCCACCATTGGACAATTCAGATCATGGGGATTTCACTGACCTAGCCATGCAGAAGCCATGTGGAGATGTTAATATGGATGATGGTGAGTGTGCTGTGCACTGTACTGTATGGTAGCGCTAACTACAAGATGTTTATGTAGGTTGCTCAACTGTGTCCGTGGCAAGTAGCCACAGCCAGCATCCTCCATCTCCAGAGCAACCACTCGATTTCAAAACAGAATTTCTCCCACACAGTCATCATCCTCCTCTTTTCCAGCAGCAAGATACATTTGACCTGTAGGACACCCATGAAATGGCCCCTGACAAACACCCTTGGTGCCCCTTCATTGAGGAGGGTGACTACCTGTTTTCAGAAATTGCTTTGCAGGCTGGCCTCAACTCATCACACATAAATGGCCTACTCAACCTTATATTAGACATCTCCCAAGGAAAGGCAAAGATCACCCTGTGAAATGAGATTGACCTTTGACGTGTGTGGGATAGGGCAGCCATGCAGATGACACCAGTAAGTCCCATTCTCCATGTTTTATTCATATTTCAAGAGGAATCATTATTTAGCTTTACTTTTAGTTTGTTTGACATGGTGTCATTGCTCCCTACAAGGGTGACAACAGGACATTCCCAGTCTATACCTGCCCATTATGGGATTGGGCTCTAGACCTCCTATCTAACCCCCTCCTTGCACTGCACTTCATCTGGGATGCCCAACAACTTTTTAAACACAATGGTAATGAATATGAGCAGTTCTACACAGAACCATGGACAGGTGATCATTGGTGGAATATTCAAGTATGTTTAATTTGTGCTGCTATTACCCTATATTATTTGTAAAGTTCTGTGTATAAAACCATTCTCTAGACTTGTTTACCTGGTGATGTAAAAAATGCTGTCCCATTTCTTTCTTCCTCTATGCCAACCAAATGCAACTCTCATCCCATGAGACTGTCAAAGGTTATCCTGTCATAACCCACTGTGCAAATTTACCAATAGATCTCAGAAATGGTGAGTGATACAGTGGTGAATGTGTTGTTGGCTGGCTGCCAATTGTAAGTTATTACAGTATAATCTGACATCATCAGCACCCATGATATTGTAATGTCACTGACCACTTAAAAGGTTCCTGATGTTGGATTTATTGATTACATACTTAGTAGCTTACCTAAGCTTCCTTAGTTAGACACTTCGTACTGTAGCTACTTTCCTTAGTGACTACATCATTTCTACAGGTTATGAACCCCACCTGAGCTTGGTAGCTCAATCACTCACTTGAATTCCTGCACTCTGAGCAGATGAGAAAATTGGTTGGATTACTGCAGGAAGCTTTTTCAAGCAGCAGCAGCACAAGGCTTAGTCAGACTATTAGATGGCACCAAAATGAAGCCAAATGGACCATGGGACCTGTGGGGTTCAGCCACATGGATGTGCAGCAATATGGAGGTCCAGTACCTCATCATCACCAGTACCCCACCAACCCTCCACAATGAGTTCAGTCTATCTATGACAGCTCATGATATATTCAACAGTCTGCAAGTTCTATTCGAGACGACTACAATAACTACAACACCAGCCATACCTAAAGGAACACCATGCAGCGTGGCTGTGCAAAGCATGAGAATGGTCGTTGGTAACTGTTGAAAGTGTGGTGAGCAAGGTAATAAGGCATGGGAATGCAAAGGGGCAAAAACAGTAGGTAGAAAAGTGGGTGAGATACTTGAGATTGCGAGAGGGCAAGAAGCTGGAGCCAGAGTCACTATACCAGCAAGGGTCCCAACGCAAGAAGAGGCCTGAGTGCAAGTGGTGATGCTGATGTTATCCACATGAATGTGAGACCCAGAGATACCTGCAAAACAGACTTTATCAAAGAAATTTGAACAGAAGACTCACCGGTTGAACCTCAGAGCATACTGCTCAAGGGGGAGAGAATCGGGTTGAGCAGCAGGTGCATGGAGCACCCTGCAGACGCTGAGATCGCTGACAAAGTGAGTAGTGCAAGCGCACAGATTGTGTCACACAAAGGGGACCAATCAGGCAAGACTGATGAGTGGAGATTGTTAGAAGACCCTGAGGATGTGACAGGCAATGAGCATTGTCCAGATGCACCCACAGAGCCCCCTGACAAGCTAGAGAGTGGGGAAGGAATGGCTGAGGGTGAGAGCACAGCAATATGCCAAACTGCCTTGATCCAGATGGAAAAGGAGAGTGCAAATGCATAATTGTGATTGGTGACAGGATCTATAGAGATCAATCAGTGCAACATGAGGAACATACCTACATCACCTCATAGTCCACCTGTTCCACCCAAACCACCTGACAATGCACCAGAATGAGTCCAAGGAGAGAGTGAGCCCCCAAGTGTCAAGCTCAAGGGGGAGTGGCAAAGTGTTGCAAGCAGCAACACTGGACTGAACAGAGGCGAAGCGGCTGTGCAAGGACTGTCTGGAGGCAACTGGGACTCTGGAATGAAGCTGACAAAGCTGTTGGATGTGTCAAAACATGAATGCAAATGCATAAAGCAAAGAAAAGTCGAAACTGCATCTTGGGAAGCCTAAACTGAGCCAAGTGTGTCAAACAGCGCAGTGGCCATACTCAACGACCCATACAGCTATCCAAGATGTCCTACAGGCCATGCAAAGTGGTGTGTTGACAAAACAAAGCTGCCATACCAAGTTCAAGGGCTTGGAGGTGAGTTGGGCAAGTTTGAGGCATTGGGAGTCGATGAGGTTGAATCGGTGCATGGAAACCTCGCAAACAGTGCCCAATGTGATGTAATAGACCCTGGGAGCGATCCAGGACAGCACATTGTAAGAAACAAAAGGTTTTCAAAAGAATAAAAACTAAAAGAAAGTGGGGTACAAGTATACTTGACCCAGGGGGTTGGTATTACAGCATGGTCAGAAGATGTTGTGCAATAATGCACAGCAATGCTGACTAATCCAGCAAGTCTGGATATGGTCAAGTGATGGGGAAAAGAATGGATGAAAAACGAAGGGCCAACAGCGGCCAGAGATGAAGATGATAGATACAAAGTGAGCTGCTCTTTTGGTAAAAAACTTTGCTGTCCTTTTTCCATGAGAATACAAAAAATCATAGTCCTGGGCATTCCCAGGACTTATCCTAACTAGGAGATATTAATATGACTAAGGAAAGGAAATAATAAAACCAAAACAATCATGCTAAGATAAGTAGGAGGACAAGCAAACAAGATGGTACTGAAAGGAGGGGAAATAAGCCCATATGAACCTAGGGAATATTAGTTCCCTACAGCATCGACAATCAAAAGTCACAATGTCAAGACATTGCCCCAAAAGGCTATATGGGCAAGTTGGGAGCATTGGGAGGCAATGAAGGTGAAATGGCATGTGGGAACATTGGAAATGGCAGTTGTATCAATGGGACAGGCCATTGGAATGATCTAAAGCAAGGCATTGCCAATCCGAGCCTGCCAACTCAAGATATCACACCAGGAGGAGAATTGGGCAAATTGGCATGGTTGAAGGGCATTTAGAGTGAACCAGCACATCCAAACATTGCGCATATTGTCCACATCAATTGGGCAGGTCCTGAGAGTGACCTGGAGCAGCACGTTGTCAATCCAAAGTTGCCAAGTCGAGATTGGAGTTCTAGAGGCCGATGGAGCGAGTTGAGGATGTTGAGAGCCGACAAGGCTGAAATGGCGCATGCGAATGTTGGCAATGGTGTCCAAGGCAATGGGAAAGGCCATAGATGTGACCCAAAGCGAGCCATCAATGATCTGAGGTCGTTGAGTCAAGTTAGAGGGCCAGGTGGCCAATTTGGCGACTTAAGGCTGTTGAGAGCCAATAAGGGGAAACCGGAGCATGAAAGCAGTGGAAATGGCATCAAATGCGATGGGAGATGGTGCTGGGAGGATGTTGCAATGAGCAGTGCACATAGCAACTCAAAATGAGTCTATATGAAGTTGCTGGCTGAAGACACAAGTCAGCACCAGCAGAATGAATGCAACTCAATGAATGTATCTGGACCATCCATACCACCCAGTGATGACTCCCAACAGCCTATTGAGCCCATGAACCCACCATGTCATCATGGCAAGATGAAATTGCACCTAGAAAAGTCAGTTAAGCCCAAGCAAGAAATCGCACTTACCAAGTTGCGCATTCGCTTCGAGGCCATTTTTGGACTTGTTAGATACATATCTTGAGGAACTTGAAGGTTTTGTATATGGATTATAAAGTCTTGGGAACTAACCCCAACCAGCACTGAGGATGAGTGCAGCATAGTGGACAGCAACAAGACGAGATTATGCACACTCAGCCACAGCAACATGCTAACCGAGGCACAACTTTCCCTTTTAGGAAACTGCTCATGCACACACCTTATCAGACGCATACGGACTACTTACACGGTGCAAATACTGCACATGGACTATGGAATACCATTGGTTTTATTGGTAACCATTCTACAGATATTTACTGTATGTACATTCTTTTATTTCTTCTGAGCAAGCACCCCAGCTTGATAGCTTTATGCTTGAGGGGGAGTGTTGGATTTATTGATTACATACTTAGTAGCTTACCTAAGCTTCCTTAGTTAGACACTTCA
>JBBPNW010000378.1:0-18729 GCA_038091115.1 Rubroboletus rhodosanguineus
TATGGGAAATTCCTGCCCTCTCTTAGGTGAGTAATTAAGTCGTTTCTGCCATCTTAGGCACCGGCTGAGCTCTGAGAAAATCCTGCTCTCTCTTATATTCTGTCAAGATCTCACCATAGTCGACGAGGGCAGAATGGTTCGTATGCAGAAGCTCGTGATCGAACATGTTGTCAGCGACGCTGTGCACATAAGCATGCGAGGGTCAGCATTGCGATGGGATGCAACTTACTGCTGTTCCCGGTTGTTCAAACAGGCAGACAAGACATGCGAGTTTCTGTAAAACCCGCGCAGATTGACTTAGAAAACGGGCTGTATGTATTGCATTGAAGATGGATGTGAGATGAGAAAGAGACGACGTACAGGAAAAGCATCTAGGGATGGAGTAAGGACATTCTGTATTGTAGCATACCAGAAATGCACTGAGGCTCGGGAGTCGTTGGAATGGCACCCTGCTCGACGTTGTTGACCTTGATGTCATTAATACATGTGGAGGACAATGTGAGGAATTAGAATGACGGCGTACGAGCGAGATGAATACTGACATATCCTTTGCGAAGTTTAATTTTCATGAGGGACATATGCTCAGGTGATTGATCGTGCATGGGCAAAGTGATTGGATGAGACTGGTCGATATGAGATGAAAGATGATGGGATGCAGTGGTCTGTTCGTAGTAACTGTTCGTGTTTTTGTGTAGTAAAGTGGCTTGAGGAAGGTCCATTACGCGGGAATATGGAGCATCGGACCTTATTTGAGCGGCGTTGTGGCCAGGCATGTTGAAGCAAGATGACAGAGAGAAAATAGGCTTGAGATGTAATAGTGACGAGGAAGAATGTGGATTGGGTCAAACCCAGTGTGAGATTAAACGACGCATGAGGATGTGATGTCATGGAAACAGTTCCGTAAGGAAGTGTAATAGGTGCTCTTATTATCGGCTGAGAAGGGAACTAAAAGCTGAAATATAATGAACGCTCATTCCGGAGTTTCCCAGTCCTGCCGAGCGCAAGCGACCTCCCGAGGTACCCTCGGAACAGATGGTTCCGGTATGTGTCTCCGCAACGTGCCTTGGGACTGGAACTGGAACCGGAACCTATCGAATCCCCTTCGCAAGACTTTAGGGACAACACAGAAAAGTCAGCTATTTAGATTGATGGAAATATACATGCTATATTTTACAGAATGGATAGCTCAAAATGATAGCTATAGGAGACCTTTTACAGATGGAAAGATCAGATCCTTAATTCCGTCGAACGCAGGAATTTCTATGACTTCATCACCTGCGATGTAGTAAGGCCCTTGACCATCTACATATTCCTCAGCTTCTTCTTTGGTGATCTTCATCCAATCAAGGAGTGACTGTGCACACTTGGTCGTGAAGGCTATGTCACCCCATTCTTCTTCTGCAAGTGTACCTGTCAATTTCGTTCGACCCTTCTGGAAATTTTCTGCATGCAAAATAACCAACAGCAGACTTAAGAAACTTCGTTTCTTCATTTTTCCTACAACAAACCTGGTCAGTCATAGCATCGCTGGTGATAATGTCAGACTGACATGGTTCCGATTGGTACTGCAGAGCGATCAGCATCCGGCAGAGTGTCCGGATGAAACCGGGGCGCGAGTCGTTTGTGAGGGACCCTGGATCCTCCATATGCTTCATATGCAGCACTGTACGAGTGAGGTGCATGGTTTCATAATTATAAAAATACCCGCCGGAGAAGATTGATGGCACCGGCATATAGACGGTGTGCAACACTCCCGGGGGTTGAATCCTGTGCAGATACCGATCAGAAAGTAGTTGTTGAGTGCCATGTTGAAAGGAGTGCTGTTGACTTACATCACGTCGCCTTTTTCCAGGCAGACTGTGGCTATGTCCGCGTCGAACTTGCCCTGCTTGGATGTCACTTTGTTACAGGGACAAATGGAGGTGGTGTGGGGATACAGATGTTGGTCAGTGGAAATAATGGTGCAGTTGGAACATGAGTGTCTGCAAAAGTGCAATGCTGGACACCAGACATCATGAAGGGGGGTGGACTTGGTATGCAGGCATTGGCAAAATCATCAAAGTTGGCTATTGTTACTGGGGGCTGGTAAGGATAGAAAGGAGGCAGGGTTGGAATGTGACATGGCAGGTCAAATGGATCAGCCATATCTATATTGAAACTAAGGTCAATTAGAAATCAAAAGGAGGAAAAATGACATACTGACAGAATATAATGGAGGTGAGCCTGAGACCAATGGTTAGTTGCTGGTGACTGAGGTATCATCTGTTTCAAATTTTTTTACCTGAACTGTACTGTTTGCTGAGGAATGTCATGCTTACCAGGGATGCAGAATTGAACTTGCTTTTGTATGGCAAGTGGATCACTAAATGTTTGGGGGGTAAAATAGGAAGGAAAGAATGGAGAAGGACTTATACTGGGCGTGATGGCTCATCAGCAATAATTGCTGAGACACAATGGCCAAGAGCCAAACAACAGTAAATGCCATTCAGTGTTTGCAAAACAAACCTCATTCTGCTCCACCCATCTCTACCCATCATCACTGAACATCATCTCATTCCACAACTGCTCATCAACATGTTGTTCACTGTCCAATCCATTGTCAACGATGCCATGGCAGCCATTTAAGAAGTACTCAAGACGAAAGTCCTTGCACCGATAATGGATGCTGCAGCTTGAATGGCAGCATGGCACAAGGCCATCACCGAAACAAGGCCATCACCGAAATAATGGGGCTACTAGTACACAATCATAGTCCTTACATTTTGAGCAAGTAACTTATAAATCTAGGACGTGATTCAGGCTGTTGCAGGAAGTGTGGAGAGTGTTCTGCTGTGGGCAGTCACCTGTGACATCCAGCTGTCACAATATCAGAACGATTACTGGCCCAACTGGAGCAAAATCCTGAAGAATGATGTGACTGGTCAGCCAGACCATCTGTAGCTCAAGGTCAGCCAAGGTGATCTGAGCACTCAAGTTGGAATGTCGTCCACACCAGTTGGTCAGCCAATAGCAAAGCCGAAGAATGCCAACAGTGAAAAGATAGTCGGCAATAAGGCCAATATGGACAATGTGGAGAAGGCACCTGCAAAGGCGATTGCAGGGAAAGGCAAGACTTGGCAGGTTGACCTGCAGGAAAAGGAGGAGAAGACACCAACAAAGGTAGCAAGTAAGAAAGGAAAGGCTCAGCAGATCAACAAACCAGAGACTGAGACCGAGGACCAAGGGCATTTGAGACAATGTGCCAATGCATCCAATGCATCTGAAAGAGGGCGATTGAAGAAATGCTCAGTGGTCAGAGAGAAATGGTCACCATCCATAGAGGAGATCAAGGTTGAAAGGAAGACTGAGCAGGCATGTGAAGCTTGCAAACAATGTGGTGCCAAGTGTATCCCGAACTCAGGATATGCTTGCACTTAATGCTATAGCTGCAAGGTACAGTGTACACTGACCAATAAGAGCCAAATGACCTCGGCCCATCCTCGCCAACCCCAGTCCCCAGACACTGCACAGAAACAATAGGGACATAGCAAGTCTCACCCTTGCAAACCTCAGTCAAGCATGAGATCCATTTCTTTACCACCATCTCCCACTGCCATGTCATCCTGAGCTGCAATAAGACTGGTCATTTGTATCTCAGGCCAAAGCATAGGGATGCCCTCCCTGAGTGAGCCATTGCTAAACAATGTGGTCGCTTCCCTCACAAAGAAGGTGAAGGCAATGAAGCCAAGCCTTGGTAAGTCATTTATGTGATTGTTATTCATTGAGCTGACTGTAGTATGTAGTTCTTTAAGGGGTGGTCATTCCCACTGTCAAGAAGTTGGTGCCAATCCCAGCAATGCCTGGGTCATCAAAGATGACAGGACCACAACACCCTGCTGCACACATACTGGTGACTGCAGGCAAGTCATTCACTGTGGAAACGAGACTTTAGCACATAAGACAATCAGACCTGGAAGGTTGTAGAACCAGATGTCTTGTTTCACAAATGAAAAATCAGACCCTAATC
This sequence comes from Rubroboletus rhodosanguineus, assembly GCA_038091115.1. Lineage (NCBI taxonomy): Eukaryota > Fungi > Basidiomycota > Agaricomycetes > Boletales > Boletaceae > Rubroboletus > Rubroboletus rhodosanguineus. The sequence continues at coordinate 4,007 of JBBPNW010000378.1, forward strand.
AGACTTGTGTGAACTTAGCCACTTCGTCGCCTCTAGCAAGACATCTGATTTTCCCACCTGGCCCTAAACAGACACATGCCAGACGTCTGACATGCCTGCTTCTTTCGTGACCACAACCTGACCTCTTCCTTCTCCCTCCGTCTTTCCAGACATCTGATTTTTTGATCAAGTATAAAGTAAGCAAACCAACCCTTTTTTCCTCTAAGTCTGGCCACGATGAGCCGTATCAAGGTTGAACTCACCCCGGACATACACAAAGTCGACCTCAGCTATGAAAAGTGTCCTCACACCGCATCTATTGTAAGTAACTCTCTCATCTCCCTATGGGAAAAACTAATTCTCAAATCAAGAGTTTATGAGTTGCTGTCAATGGCCACAAACGTGCACTTGTTGATTTGGATGGTAGCGTGACCGAATCTGACTCTGAGACAGAGCTCCTGGTCAGTTGTTCTTACGATTACTCCCTATTCTCTGAGTCTTACTAGCTGTTGTGTTTCGTGCGCAGGCTGTTCCTGCTAAAAAAAAGAAAACAGTAGCTGAAGAACTGACGATCATGGCGGCATCTCCCCTTCATGTTCCCCAACTCCAAGTTAGCCCCTTGATCTTGCCCGCAACTGAACTGTCTATCTCCACACAAGTATTGAAATCGGTCCTTACAGCACCACCTCGTTTCGTGCCCTCATCCAATACTCCCAGCCCCTTGAAAACGAAAGCTGGTAGATCTTCTCACAAGCCTCGCAAGTGATAACTGTAGTAGAGCTGTCATGTAGCAAATATATTCTCGACTTTGAACGTCAACTTGATCTTTGCTCCGAGTACATCCCTGGCCTTGATATGTGTCACGTGTGAGACGCGTCTGACCCTCCTTGACACCGTACCCTTCTCAAGATCTCACCTTCTCTCCATCATGCCCAGCACTGCCTCGTGCTCTTGTCTCTCCCATCGCCGTGGTGGAAAAATCGTACCCAAGCATGTTGCTGTAGCCCACAGACGTGCCGACTTACTGGCTAGGACGGTCGCATCTCAAGCTCAGTCCCAACGAGCTGCTTTGAAGATCGTTCCAACGGCAAAGGTAGACATAGGCCCCATTCTATGCACCATCTGAGAAGATCCCAAACCATTATCCCCAAATGTTGATTTCCCAGATCCTCCCCGCACTTCCTCTCCTGTTGAACAAGAGATGTTAGATCATGGCTTCCTTACTGGTGAAGACCTCGATATCATGACTTTCCGCAATGCACTCCCAAACCTAGGTCCTAATTTCCACAGTCCGGAAGCTCTCCTATCTGCGGTGGACCATTTCTCAGCATATAACGCAACTACTGCCACTGGTGCAAGGCCATTGACGTCTTACAAAGCGCATTGTCCTTCCTCTGATGCCATCGCATGCCAAATTACGCAAGATGTTGACAACTCTACTGACCAGCTCGAAGACCACTTTTCTAACAATTCGATTTTCCTGCCAGATGATCCAGATGATCCTGCAATTGATCTCACTCAGGAAGATGTCGATGTCAACGCTTTTGATGACAACGATGACCCTCAACCTCAATCGGAACCGATCGCCCAGGATCAAGAAGATGACCCTGACCCGTTCTATTACCCAGATGATTTCATATCAGAAGAACGTGACGTCTCTGGGCAACACCCTCACATCCTTGCAATATATGCGGTCACCGCATGGCTATATCTCCAATTTCATCTCCCACGGGTTGCCTGCCAGGCCCTCCTTTCTATTTTCGCTCTTATCATACTCACTCTCTGTCCCTCCATCTCTCCCCCCCTCGTCACTTTACACTCGACGAACCATGCCCTTGGACTGGACAAGACGATCCACTCCCTCCCTGTATGTCCGTCATGCCATGAAGTTTCCCCCCCCACAAGTTCCCTCCACTGTCAGGACACATACACGTCTTGTCGTGTCGATCTCTTCCTTCCCTCACAGACAAGACGTGGAAACGCTCGTGCCAATAAATTGCCGGTTCTCAGTTTTCCCTATCTTCCCCTCTCTGAACAAATCAAAGATCTCCTCAAGATATCCGGCCTTGAAGCAGTTCTTGATGGCTGGCGCACAAAGGATCGCAAGCCTGGTGAATATATCGACATATTCAATGGCGCGGTGTGTCGAACCAAACTGAAAGCACCCGACGGCAAGTTATTTTTCTCTAATAACGCTGACAAGCAAAATGGACCTAGTGGTGAACTTCGGATTGGGGTAAACCTTGGCGTCGACTGGTAAGTATCTACTCTCACTTTAAAAGAACTAATTTTCTAATACATGTAGGTTCTCGTACATCTGGAGTAATATCACTCCATCCCACTCATCATGCCCGATGTCATTCTCGCTTTGCAACCTCCCACCCGAATACAGGTTTGCGCCTTTCTTACGTCTAATAAGATGCTTACACTTCTTACAGGTATCCTACATCAAACCTCATGTACGTCGGTATCATGCCAGGTCCTAAGGAGCAAACCCCAGACCAGGTTCAGTGCTTTCTCCACCCTATTGTTTCAGATCTGCTACGCCTTTGGAGACATGGTATCAAGGTCCCAACAGAATCACATCCCGAAGGTAATTTGCGCAATTTTATATCCATTACTCATGATTGATCGTTTGTATTCAGGGCGACTTGTTCGTGTGGCCCTCATTGCCGTCGTATGCGATAAACCTGCAGCACACAAAATGGGCGGCTTTGCATCACATTCACATACTAATTTCTGCACAGAATGTTGGATCTCAGGCGAAGACAAGGGAAAACCGAGTGGATTTGAACGAAAATGGTAGGTTTTTCTTCATCAACTTTGCATGTACTATTGAAATAACTATTGATCAGGGTTCATGCCGAGGACCGATCAACAACAGTGTGTGCTTGGTAACCAGTATCGCATGCTCACTAACCCTACAGCCCGCAAGAACTTTGTTAAAGAGCATGCAACTTGTTACATGCAACTCTCTCGTCTTCCGTACTTCGATCTCGTTCACCAAATCGTCATTGACCCCATGCACAACCTCTTCCTTGGTCTTGTCAAAACTCATTTCTACAATATCTGGGTACAAAACAAAATCCTAAGGCCTAATCACGAACTCGCCAAGTTACACGAGTTGCTCGCAGATGTAAGTCTTATCTGACCCGGATCAGTCATTTCAACACTCCTCGCTTATCTCTCATAGTTTGTTGTGCCAGTATCATGTGGAAAATTACCAACTCATATCGGCATTCCGTCTGGCGGGTCACTGACAGTGGACCAATGGCTACTTCTCACAACAGTTTATGGTCCTATTGTGGTGAGTCATTCCTCTTGTCACACATTACTCACTCCATTCCAAATATAGGTTCCTCAATTATGGAGTGTGTGCCTCTTTGCAAATGACAGTGAAGCTGTGTTGCATCAATGTGTTTCACTCATTGAAAAACTCGAGGCGGAGAAAACGTTGGAGGCAGAGCACAAGGCTGCCAACAAGAAGGCTCTACAAGATGCAAAGAAACTCGGTAAGGAGGCACTTGCTTCCGAGCACGCTCGCATCGTGGCAGCGAACCATGAAGCCACTGAATCGAAGAAGAGGGAAAAACTCCGGCAACAGGGAGAAGGAAAGGCCGAGAAGGCTAGACTCGCTGTGGAGAAGAAGGTATATGATGTTCCTCGCTCACGATATAATCCCATAAATACTATTTGATCAGGCATCCAAGAAGCGGAAGGCCACCTCCCAGACCATCGACGATATACCAGAAGGTGTTCCGCCACCTCCTCCCGCAAATCCAGCCATGTTCCGTTCTGTATCCGATGAAACTGATAGCACCAACAATGACAAATATGCTTTACATCCAGACGACCCAATCAATTTTCTGAAGCTATTGACTGCCCTCCACCTCCTCATCAAGTGTCGTCTTTCCGTACAAGATATCAAACTCGCAGATGAATTGCTTCGAGAATATGGTACTGAGCTGATCAAGGTGCATCTCATATTGTCTTCCCTATCATTCTAATTTCAAGTCGTTATCAAGCCTAACCACTACTATGCTACCCACGTTGCCGACTGCTGCATGAACTTCGGACCCTTACACAACTTTTGGACCTTCCTTTACGAGCTGCTCAACAAGGTTCTCAAATCTTACAAAACTAATAACCATGGAAATGGAGAACTCGAGACAATCTTTTTCAAGGAGTTTCAGCGCACATGCCAACTTGGTAGACTAACCTTTTCGTTGCAGCAGCATCCTGAGGACTCCCTTCCGTCAAAGGTGGCTCAAATCATGCTCAAAGCGTCAAATGAAGAACAGGGGACTGTTGTGGGTCTCACAACCCTCTCTCAAGAACTTGATAGCACGAGCATTGATGATATGTAATTCTTAACGTCTCCCTAGCTTCGCATGGCTGAAACGGACATGTACAGCTGGTCTCACTTACGCTCTAAGCCAATGCCATCAAATCAAGGAGCTGTCATCGGACAGTTATCAATTACTAGCGAGGACATTTTGTTTTCGCTTTCCCTTGACCCTGGTCCATTGCCGTTATGACAGGGCTCTTGTACCCCACAGCATCCCCTTGAACACCAAGGCAGTCTTCTTCAACTATGTTATCATTGATGGCAAGCGCTTTTATGCCTCACGCTCTGTTGGTACCAACAGGATGTCCCTTGCAGATGTGGTCATTCCCAGTGAACGCGAGGTTCACGCCTACGGTGAGATACTCGAGATCTTTCAAATGGATCAGACCTTCAGTGACATGGACTGGACGCTGTGGTTCGCTCGGATGAGATGGTTCGTGCTGATTCAGCGGACAGATTGGGATTTTTGGACAAAGTTGTGGGTGTTTCTTTCTACCAGTACCGGGATACGAGAAACTGAGCTAAATTGATAGCGAATCTGTTAATGTTCGTCTATGGGAACTAGGAGAATATATCACTGAAGACACTCAGTTACCCCAACTAATCAACCTGGATTGGCTGCTTTGTCTCTTAGGTATGGCTGTTGTTACCATTGGCCAGGAACGTCACAAGGTGTGGGCAACTGTCAATCTCTCAAAGGTATATATAACACTTGATGTATACTTGAACATGGCTGAGATACCGTTTTATCGAGTGATCAACGTTACACTACAAGATGTCAGTATGTCTTCTTGAATATGTTACACCGGTTAAGCAGCAATTTCTGCACCTGCTACTTCTTGGCCACCCACCTTTTCTCCACTCGCGTCAGCTACCACTTCTTGACTGTTCGCCTTTTCTCCACTTGCATCAGGTACCGCTTCTTGGCCGCCCGCTGTTTCTTCACTCGCATCAGCTACTGCCTCTGGAATCGAAGAGTTCTTGCGCCACTCCACCCCTTGCTTACCAAGCTGATCAGTTGGCCACCGAGATTTTGCATTTCTTTGCTGAAGCATCGACATTCATTCTATATGAGGATGATAACAAAGAGGCATCGGATGGGTTGAATGGGGAGAGTAATATCAGAGATGAAGGTATGATTGACCACCTTGGAAGTAAACAACCTGATGAAGTAAAGCTGCTGTTGCCATCTAACTTGGGTTATGATAAATGCATGGATCTCAGTGCTCACCACCTGATCCAACAGGAGCTCTGACTTCGCACCAGCCAAGCAAATGATTCCTTTCATGAAATCCGGCTTGCAATGGCAGACAAGGCAGTGTTGTTTCACACCAAGATTCAGCATGTCTCAAGCCATGTGAAGACTATCTGAGCCTGGGGAAAGGTGAATGCGGTGGACAGCATAGTTAGTCAGCATATTGCCATATATTGGAAATGCCAGTTTGTGATGATGCATCTTTTGGCAACAAAGAGCATGTTGGCTAGATATTAGGTGTTGAAGGACGAGGACCTCAAGGTTAGCACTGTGGTCACTGAGCAAACTGATTCTGGTCTATGGATATTCCACGGGACGCTGACATGAATAACTGGATGTCAGAATATGAGTGTTACATTTGGGTGGCACTTTCTGGTCAACATTATATTCACAGTCTACTGGATACATTGGTTGTGTGCAAAAGCCATGATGGATCAGTGGGGAGAGGAGATAGAGCTACTAATGGCTGAGTTCGAATGGACTATTTCATACTTCAACTGAAAATTATGCAGATGGGAACAGCAGGCAGCACACAGTCTGCAAAACCATGACTGAGGACAAACATGCTATGCTGCTCACCAGCAAGCCATCTATGCACAGCTTCAGGAGCAGTGTTGGGCAGAGTGGGAAAACTGCCAAGAATCCAGACTGATGGAGACATTCAATGGTAGCTCCATATTAGTAAACATTATATCATCACAAATGTAGAAACTATCAGCCATTGTTGGCAGTTTTGGTATATTCCAAGGTCCATGTGGACTGATTATATATTACCACAGACACACCATTCTCTCACATCCATCATATCTTCCATTCCTCATCCCCCTACCATGGAAATATTTCAGATGAGATGCCTATTATCACTATCAACATAATGCTGTGATATCAGAAGTGCCAGATTGACCTTGCTGTGACACATCTTGTGCAACTCCTCACCAAGAAATGGCCAGCAACCTGTACAAGAACCTATCCATGGAATTGGTACATCTCCTCCATCACACATTCATATGGGCATTCTGACTGCATCAAATTGCAGAACATTTTGACCTTGTACTTAGGTTTATACTATATGTGCCAGTGCAAACCATACCCCCCCCCCAACGCCATCCTGCACCCCAATCATCAAAGTCAGTTCCAGTCCCAAGAAACTGCAATGTGACATTATCCATGCTGCTATGGAGATAAACCTGGATGGCATCACTTGAACCTCTGAACTGTTATCTGACTGGCAGCCCAGTGTGGATAGGCTGACCTTCAGGTTTGAGCTTCCATGGTGGGTGGCTGATATGCCAAACTATCACAGCCATGCATTGCAGTTTTTTGTGGGCAAGTCCTTCAAAAGGGCAAGCAATTTCTTCCAGGTATGTAGATCCTTAGGATGAGTGTCATCAACTAATACATCTCAAGCACCATTGGCCAATTGATCAGTCACCATCATTGGACACTGTTCATAATGCTCAGCTGGACGCACTGGAGACCAGTATTTTGGCTGAGCTCAAGCAAAACATCACCAAGCTTGGAAAGGCAAATGCAATAATGATTGAGTCTTGGGTTGATATGATTTGGTTGCAGAAACTGTTTTGTAAGAATCCATGATGGATGCTCAGTTGACTATAATAGGACTGACTTATAAATATCTGTACTTTGTACTCTGAGCTGATGCTATTGTATTCTGTCAAGCTCCCGAAAGACCAAAAACCAAGTGCAGACTGAGGCCAAAGTTATCAAGTTTTGAGTGGACACAGTCTGACTGCTGAAATGTATACAAGCTTCAGTAACATATACATACTCAGTCAGTGATAACAGTGATCATATGCCTTTGTAAATATTTACATATTCTGATCCAACCTTGATGATCTCCTTATACTCTATTGTCCACCCCACATTGTATATTTCATGTAATTACAACAGGAAATGTCCATGTATTCATGGACATTGTCCCGCATGTAGTATGAGAGCACCCCCTGCTTCCCCTCAACTGGACTGACTCCATGTTCTAGCATTTGTCCTAAGAGAGCGATCACAGTACCTGGCTCATACTAAAGCTGATGCTTTATTGTTGGGATTATAAAGTCAAGTCCAGTGTAGTTGCCAACTAAGATAAGAAGGTCCAATCACTGGGGCCTACCATTGATGTTGGTGTGAAAGGGGCTTGCTTGATTGGCCATAATGGACACAACATTGTAAATTAATGACCACAAAGAAAATATATTCTTTAGGTCAGGGTCCTCCTGCATGGTCACCCAGTTACTGAGCTTAACCCATGCCTTGCGACCCATCTCATACATTTTGGGATGCATGATGGCGACTAATGCTGCCAGGAGGGCTGTATGTTCTTCCATAGTGATTAGCCACTTGCGCATGCTGCTTTTGCCCCTGGTGGCCTTTAACAATGCTAAGACCTTGGGTGGGCTGTTTTGTCCCTGTGTCCTGGACATGTAAGTTTAATAAAGGCAGGTGATTGAAGTAAATGCCAACATTTTGACCTTGTTGAAACCAAGCTGGGGATAGGTTGATCACCCCTCACTCTCAGTATAGGTCAAGAAAGGAACACTGGAGCCTCAAATGAAAAGGAAAAGAGGATAAATATAATAAAGGAAAGGGATAAAGGAAGAGCTTGCTGGGTTATTTGGCAAGGCTGTCCTAAGGGCCTTAAACTATCTTCTGGGGATTGTACTGTGGCTTACTCTGCACAGCATTGTCTTCTTATTGGTCCTCACAGTTGATAGGGCAATGAGTAAAGGTAATAGTGGAATATAACTGTCTAAGTGAAGAAGTAGATGTGTGGCTTCTGAATCCTTAAGAAGACCAATGAAGGGACAAGGAAAGGTTGATAACTCTGAGGAACTAAGTATGACAGAGTGGTCCCTATATATACTTAAGGAAATGGTGCACAGACCATGCTATGCTATAGATAAGGTGAGAAGAGGAATACTAAATAAGGGAGTAGGGATGGTCATAAAAGAAAGGTGAGAGATAAGAAGGGAAAGAAGTTGTCTAGACTCGACAGAGATTAAATAGATGCATATGCAGTGAGGTATGTATGATGTATGATGATGTCATGGTGACATTATAGGGATCTGGAGCAGTCTAGATGATGACATCATGGGAATACAGAGATAGAGAAAGGGGAGAGATAAGAAGAGGAGGTTATCATGTGATAGGAGATCAGGACATCAGCAAGACACTTAGGTACTGTGTAGGACTGTATAGTACACTACAGTACACTACAGTCATCACAGTGCTACAGATAGGTCCCCCCCTGTACAGGCACACCATAGTACTGTCACAATATTGTATAGCATCTAATCACTGTACAATGTGTACCAAATAGTGTACACAAAGTGTACCTCAAAGCACCAAATAGTGTTACCTCAAAGTGTAGCAAAAAGCATACACAAAGTTTACCAAATAGTGTACCTCACAGTGTAGTGACAGTGTACACAAAAGCGTACCAAATAGTGTATATTCAAAGTGTAGCAAAAGTGTACATTCAGAGTGTATCAAACAGTGAAGGTTCTGTGTACCTCAAAGTGTACCAAAAAGCATACACTTTGTATACCTCACTCAATGCATCAATAATCATACATAAAGTCTACTAAAAGTGTAGCAACAATGACTATCAAAGTGTACCAAAAAGCATACACAAAGTGTAGCAACAAGTGTACTAAAAGTGTAGCAACAATGACTACCAAAGTGTATCAAAAGTGTACACAAAGTGTATAAAAAGTGTAGCAAAACTAGATTAAAAGTATAGCAACAATAACTACCAAAGTGTACACAAAGGGTAGCAAAACTTGATTAAAAGTGTATGAAAAGTGTACCAAAAAGCATACACAAAGTGTAGAGAAAGTGTAGCAAAACTTGATTAAAAGTGTAGCAACAATAGCTACAAAAATGACTAGCAAAGTGTACCAAAAGTGTAGCAAAGTGTAGTAGGAGTGACCTTTTCTACATATAAGGTTCAGCCATTTGTTTGGTCACATTTGCCATGGTGCATGAGAGGCATGAGTTTATGTGTCGACTAAATCACATTTTTGGCATTTTTGGACTTTGCCAAAATTTTGGGATAGTAGTACTACACTTTTTAGCTACACTTTTACTACACTTTTTACTACACTTTACTACACTTTTTCCCTACACTTTGACTACACTTTTGGTACACTTTTGGTACACTTGTAGTCAACTTTACTATGCATTTTTAGTACACTTTTGGTACACTTTTAGTACACTTTGCTATGCTTTTTTGATACACTTTTAGTACACACTTTTGGTACACTTTACTATACTTTTTTGGTACACCTTTGGTATACTTTGACTACACTTTTAATGAAGTTTTGCTACACATTCTCTACACTTTGTGTATGCTTTTTGACACACTTTTGATACACTTTTAATCAAGTTTTGCTACACTTTTAGTACACTTATTGCTACACTTTTGGTACACTATTTGTACACTTTGAGGTACACAAAATATAAGCTGTTTGCTACACTTTTGCGACACTGAGGTATACTATCTGGTAAGCTTTGTGTAAGCTTTTGGTACACTGTGAGGTGCACTATTGGGTGTTTTTTAGTACACTTTGTGTACACTTTCTGGTATCCTTTTAAGTATGTTTTTTGCTACACTCTGAGGTACACTTTTGGGTACACTGTGTGTACACTATTCGCTATGCTTTTGTGTATGCTTTTGCTACACTTTTGCTACATTTTGTGATGTAGGCTATGGATGAGGAGTTGTTGTAGGTCACTGTAGTGCTGTAGCACTGTAGCACTGTAGATAGCTGTGGTTACTGTACAAAAAAGGGTGATTTGCTGATACTACTGTAAGACACTGTCATATTACTGTAGTAATCTGTGGCACTGTGGCAAAATAAGAGTTTTGCAGATGGAGGTTGTGGGAAAGAGGGAACTTCCCAGGGTCACGTGATGGTCATTGTATAGTATGAGAGGTAATACAAGAGGGATTGTATTTTGTCTCTAGGGGTTTACTAGGGCAAAGAATAAGGAATAGTGCCAAGATCATAATAGAGAGCTCCCTGTGATGCTGGGGGAAAGAGCCTCAGACAGCAGTGGTAGCTGTTCCCAGATATATGTATTCCTTGTTCAATCCATCAGTGAGATGGTCCAAGAACTCTGGGACATACTCACCTGATTCAGCTCACTGATTGCATCCGGTAAGTACCAAAGTAGCACATAGTCTGAATGATTGGTGATGACAGCAAGTTCTGTTAGTTCTCCATATGCCTGAGTATTGACATCTGATGACATCAATGAATTTTCCCTCCTCTTCATTCATTCACTGATCCAAATGATGTTGACATCACTAATTGTCACTGGGTGGCAATTAGCAGGGTATGATCATATACATATATGGAGGAACCATATCTTTGTTTTGATAGACCCTTGCCATAATGTCAACCATCCTGTTTGCCTCACAAACAGTCTGCATCAGAATCTGTGGGTTTGGAATCTCTTTTAGCAGAGTGGCATTAGTAGGCAGTAGGGCTTTCTGAGATCTGGCCACCATATAGGCTGCCAATTTATCAGTATAAGATATGGCTCAATGATTGGAAACTTTGGTGGAGTTCATGGAGGAGGAGAAGAAGATCTGGAAAAGCTGGTGAATGCATAAATCTGGCAATATATGAGGTGGCAGATTCCCATGGAAACTGATGTTTCACAGATTGGTCTGGATTTGGGACCTTGTTCACAGGCTGTAATGAAGTGACAATTTTCATTTTCTAGATCTTATCTTATCAAGCCACACAATTATCTAATCTAACAATATAGATGTGGACTTATAACTTTTCTTTCTTCTTCTCTCGCACTCACAGATGCTCTTTCTCTATTTTGTTATATTCATATTCTCACAAGATCTAATCTCATTCCCACATTCATTTCCATATAACTCTTCTCTTTCATTTCCGCTTATGCTTCCATTCCTTCTCATGGTAATTACTGTCCTATGCTTCTCTTCCATTTTGCCACACCATGTGTGTGCATCATATCTGTAATCCCCATTCTTGTATATACATATGTAATCATGTAGTCACACACACAGCTTGGTCTGTGTGCACATGCCAATACTATACAGTATAAACCCTGTGGACAACAACTGGCATCCCCAGTCTAGTTCATTTGGTTATTTCCCTCAAAGACCTTGTGATATCTCTTCCCCTCTCCTCTCTACTGGGATCTTGTGTTGTGACCTAAGGATCTCATTATTGATCTTTGTGGTTGTTTCACTTGAACTAGAATATCATCATCCTTACCTCACGAAATGCAACTTTGCCAAATAAATGAGCAAGTGCATTGATTCTAGGCTCGAGTAGAAAACCTGGGCTTATAGCAGCCTAATATTCTTCCATTGGACTCCTCACCAAACTCTTCCTTCCCTTCCAGTGCCTGATCATTCCAATTGGGATATATGGCCACACTCACTCTATCAGGCTATCGCTGCAGTCGAAGAGTGATTAGATACTCTTCACGAAGTAGAGTGAAACTTCTTTCCTTTCATTCAGTTCAGCAACTTCATTGACTGAGCCCAAAGTGAAGTAGACCAGGAGTCTGCTTTATCTGATTATGACACTCGGGTAGACAAAGTGGAGTTTGATCTGAATGATCTCCCTCCTACCCCACATGTCACTGTGAAAGAGGAGGCCATAGAACCACAACTGGCCATAAGAAAACTCTTGCCTTACCAAGGCATAGATTACATTGCATTTTACAGAGAGGCTCAGATAGCCCCTGTGAAACAACAAAGAGAAGACTCAATCAAAGAAAAACCAGTCAAAAGGAGAAAAGTCATCAAAAAAAGGATGATAAGGAGACTGAGACCAGAAGAAGACAACTCGCATTCAGCAGTAGTCTTATGCCCTTGCCACACTCTTCACCTGCCAAAAGGATTCCAGCAGTAACCACTCTATACCATTTCTTTACTCTTTTCCACCAATCAATTTATTATGTCTCAACATCTTGTGGAAAACCTTGGCATTGGTAATCAAGCCTCTGCCCAAGACCAAAACCAAGCAATCATTGATGAGTTCCACATGTATCTTACAAACACAAATAAACTGGCAGATTTGATTACTGAATCACAAAATGGTATCATGGATTTAAGGAGAATAATAACTGTGCTCTCCGAAAAGATCAACAGAATGGGTCAGTCACCCAGACAACTGGCTCTACCTTTAGCAGCGCCATCTGCTTCACAACCAGCACAAGAAAGTGGGATTTCCCACAAGATTGAAGTCTTCTCAGACCCTGGAGAATATGATAGTTCCTGTACTAAGTTCAAAGAATGGTGTGTGAAAATCCAGGCCTGGCTCACCATTAACCAGGCAAATGTATAATGGGGCTTGTATGAGGCAGTGGTAACTGTCCTCTCTTGCCTCAAAGGTCCAACTGCTGGGCAGTTTGCTTATATAAAGCTCGTTGAAGGTCAGAGTTACATCTGGAACGCACTTGTCACCAACTTAGAAGGGTTATTCTGATCCACCAACCAAAAGGATTGGGCAAGAAGAGAGCTGTGCAAGCTTAAACAAGAAACAATGTCAACCAATGATTATATCATACAGTGAGCTCAAAAACCCTTTCCATGTTGAGCCCCAATGTGGTGTGTGAGGCACACTGCCACACCACGTGGGAATTCCGCTTAGCTTCGGCGGAGTTATAAATAGTCCATACTCTTGGCTACAATATTGCTCCCTAGGTCATGTGATTTGGTTGACAGGCTATAAAGATATAGTCAATTCAAAATGGTAATATCATGGAAAGGATTTTGAGCTTTTGAATTGCTGAGTAGGATCTCAGTCATATATTGTATAATTGCCATTGTTTGTTGGTACAAACAAAGATATACATATAATATATGGTTCCAAGGACTATATCTCCAGGCTGGGATTGACAACACCCACACCATCAACATATTGGAAAACAACGTAAAAATGGAGATCATTCAATAGATCTTCCATCAAGGCAAGCAACAGACAGACATCATTGCTTATTTAAAAGAAATCCAAGAGGTTGGATCCGCCCATGAGGCATTCAACTTCTTCAAGGGAAGCTCAGCCTCATGCTTCCACTCAAGTAAGAGCAAGAAGGACCCTAATGCAATGTACATAGGGGCCACTTCACAAGGCTGCTTTAACTACAGCAAGGATGGCCATAGGGCTGCTGATTGCAAACAGCCCAAAGTATATAAAATGCCTGGACTGCAATTGGTTTGCTAGCAAACATAAGTTCTCTTGCAAGCATGGCAAGAAGCAAGCACATGCTGCAAATAAAAAGGAAAAGGCTGCTGAGAGTTGGGATTCCAACTCTGACAAAGAAGGACTCTCCCAGAATGAGGTTAAAGTGCCCAAAAGAATAAAGAAGCCCCCGCTTACTTCAAGGACTCTTTTAAGAAGGGAAAAGGCAAGGCCTGAGAATCAATTAGGGTAGTTCAAAGGCAAAAATAGAAAAATCCAAAAACAGGTTTGATTATTTAAACATGGAGGATACTAACTCTGACAGTTCCACAGACTCTTTATCTCTTACATCAGAGGTGTCTCCTAGCGAGCATGGCAGGGACATTAAACCTGTGCTTAACTTCTCTTCAAAACAAGAAAAAAATGAAAACCCTGATATCTATGTTCAAAATGTGAACTTGGGATGTGAGATCTTAGTCCCAATTCACATTGCTTTGCAAGACACTCCCAGGACATGCTCAAGATAGAAGTGTTACTTGATAGTGGAGCTAACACAATATCTATCAATAAGAAGTGGGTTACTAAGTGAAAGCTTCCCCTTTGAGTGTTATGCAATCCCATTGATGTTTACAATGTGGATGGCATGAAGAATTAGGCTGGCAAGATTACGCACAGCGCTGATATAATTACTGACTTCAAGGAACATAAAGAACGTGTTACCGCAGAAGTTACCGATTTGGGTCTAAATCAAATGATCCTCAGATATACATGGCTGAGGCGCCACAACCCTCGCATAGATTGGATCACAGGAGATGTTGAGTTGATGAGATGTCCTTGACACTGCCACACTTTACAGTGACCTCCAAAACCGTTGCAATGTTTGACTCTAATGTGGTGCATGAGGTATACCATCAGCACCTGTGGGAATCCCGCTTAGTGTTGGTGAGAA
>JBBPNW010000379.1:0-18697 GCA_038091115.1 Rubroboletus rhodosanguineus
CAAACCGGGTGCGCAGTGTGTCTGACGAATCATCTCAGCGAGCGGTCGCAAAACCCGTAGTGCAGGTTCGTTGTTTGTCTAGCTGGTTTCTCGGGGCCGTTGTTTATCCTCCGTCACAGCCTACCACTAAGACTAAAGCTACTAGAACGAGCCGTTCGAACAAGGCCGCTTCCAGTAGCGGACAAGGGCGTGCAGATACGAAGAAGGCAGACTCTGTATGTCTTTCTCGTGGCCACAGTTCATGTCGCAGGAGCTGACTTCCCATTAGGCGCAGCAATCGACTAATACATCTCCACCCTTGGCCGTGCCAACGGGAGTCCATGTCGTGGTGCGCGTTCACTCTTTTAACTTTGATCTGATCAATAGACTCACGGTAGAAATCAACAGCAAGAAGCAGGCGACGCTACGGTTGCAATCGCGTTCAAGCTACCCGCATGGATGTTGTGTCGAAGCCCGGTCAGCGAAGATGGGATGCATTAATCTATCCATGCTGCGTTGGTTTATCATTTTGGACATCTATTACGCCTGTCATCGCGAATATGAGGTCTGATGCCCGCGTCTGTGGCTGAGCGTGCTCGCATGCCCACTCGGCGGTCAGCCGGTCACGGCAGAACTCACTTGACAAGAACCTGGAGAGCCTTCAGGTTGCCGGTGTGGGAGAAAGGTACTCCAATTGACTCGAATCAACCACACCGACACGTGCGGGGTGAAGCTCCCGTAGTTCACACAGGAAGTGAATTTGCCAGTTCGCTGCCCATAGAATGTGCATAAAGTCGACCTTGGTTGTCGTCCATCAACTTGATTCGACGCTGCCATGTCCCACAACTCTACTTATCCGGCTTCAATATCGGATTCATACCTCCTCCAGACACAAGCACTGCAGGATGACTACGGGGCAACCAGAACACTTGAGTATTATGTAATGTGCATAAAAAACATGTGCGCAATAGATCGTTACTAGTTAGCTGGAACGAGTGAACGAGAAATACACTAGTGCGAGACAGTTTTACACCACAACCGAGACCCACGAATGACAAGAAACCAGTTCAGTGGCGGAACATAGATGTGGTGCATGACAGCCTGTAATCGTATGCCTTCATCGCTTCTTCCAGAGCATCAACGTCCACATCAAACCACATCAAACGACGAGTCCGCTCCTTCGTACCGTTGTCTCCGCTGCTGCTACCTTTGTAGCTCCGTTATGCGGAACCGGCCTCGAACTCCTCCTCGTCGCGGACTTTGTTCCCCCACTTTTATTCGTCGTCCCTGCTCTATTGGCGAGCAACGGGGGTACGAACCGCAGTGGTGGACGGCCGGTATACGTACGTTGTGTTGGTGCTGGGGGGACGTGATGCCTGTCGTTAGCTCCGGGGCTCCCACTTGGAAAAATGGTTGAATTGCACTCCAGCCAGAACTCGTCGAGGTACAGCAGGAGAAAGGGGGTAACGAAGATGAGAACGAAGGCTTGCGAAGAACGACCCTTGACCATCGATGCTAATGTCGGTCGGGTATCCACCGAATTTGTACAACGTCCAAGGGGAAAGCGATACCTTCACGACAATCTACAAGTCCGGTCCCGTGCGAGGGGACTGGCCAGGATGGGGCTTGCGACGTACTGGCCCTGCGAAGAAAGGAAGATGCGAATTCGAAATCGTGAACGCTCAGGCGGGCGCGAGCTCGACGTCACAGCCCAGATTGCGGCTCGAGAGTGAAGTTGGCGTGGCCTTGCTGGATACAACATCAACTCCGCGGTGCACCCAAGCCTGCCATTTTTGCTGTATACCGGTCCAAAAGCTTCGTGTTTGTTGTTCTCTCCAAGATCACGTCGACGCAGTCAAGGGACAGATAACGGACGCACCCGAGCGCTAGATGAACTATCTGTACACTCCGTGCGCAGTCGAGATAGAGTCTTGCAAAAAATTCTGACGTGGCGCATCGCGAGTCCCGCAGCAAGGCCGCGTTCATGACGCCAACGTCTGCCGATTACCTGATCCGAACAAGAATGAGCGCCAATGCACTCCACGAGGTGCGAGCAGAGTGGAACGTGTTCACGCAGTCCAACTATCTCCCTATCACGACTCGACCTCAGGCTCAACACTTCTTGACACTGCGAAACCTACGGGCGTACACCATTGCGGAGGATGTCGTCAACAGAGAGCGGTGCGTGGCAGTTCTCGGGAGTGATGGGTTGTACGAGGCTGACAATTCAGTTAAAACATACAATAGTGCTTGATACCGGTCCCTCTAATACGGTGTGGGCAGTCGCTTTCCACCCTGACGGAATGCATTTGTTAAGCGGGAGTACGGACGGGATTCGACGATGGCGAGTTGCGGACGGTCAAGAGGTGGAAAAGCAACTGGGAATGGACTTGAACGCCATTTCTGTGTCAAGGAATCACAAGTGGGTAGTCTGTGGGACCACGAACGGGGCAAGCGTATGGGACGAAAAAATCCAGGAAAAGGCCATCGAGGTGGAGGGCGCAAGGTTTGTGGCTACTGTAGACATCTCGCCCGATACCACCGGGTTTGCCACCGGTACTGGAAGTGGTGACAACACATTGAACATCTGGAACATCCTCACTGGCGACAGATTGGTTGGCCCACTCCAACATGATGGTGAAGTCGTAGGAGCTAAATTCTCCCCGAATGGCGAACACGTCGCCACTGCCTGCGGGGATTCCATCCGCGTCTTCGACATTCGCAACGGCGATCAACTCATCCGAATCATCACTGCCAACGTGAGATCTGCATATGGCGCAATCACTCCCCTCGTCTGGTCAAACAATGGGCAGCAAATTTTTGCCGCCGTTGGCAATAAGACAATCAAGGCTTTCGAGGTGTCCACCGAGTCCCTACTGGCCGAATCGCCGGTTTACGATTCACATATTGGCAGTGACTCGGACTTCCGACAGTGTCTTGCTCTAGCTGCCAACGGGAGGTTCCTTGCTTCCTTCTCACCATATTCCATCTGGTTCTGGGACACTTCAACACTTGATCAGATTGGCCCAGTCGTTGAAGACAGTCAAAAGTTACGCTCGATTTCCCTCTCTGCAGATTGCAACTATATTGCCGCTGGAAGATATGATGGGAAAATCATGATTCGCACTCTCAGCGGTATCCTTCCAGATTCGTACGGTCCTTTCCATGTAAGTATTTGTGCATTTATGATGTTGATGCATTGAATAAGGTGCACATCGTCATTCCCCTGTTTTAGGCACCTACTGAAGAGGAAGCCGACTTGAAGACACCTGATGATCCACTCGAGGTAAGACTTCCACCCATTCCCTTTCGATGCTGGTTTTCATGGTGGTATAAGGCCGAGGTGCCGATGAGTGCACCTGAACCCCTGTTTGATTATGATGAGGTCTGTGCTGATTTCACTGCACTCCCGTCGTCGTGTTGACATTGCTGGAGCCACCATCCCCGGTATCATCCGTTTATCATCGTGAGGGTGAAGTAATACCCCAAGGTTCGTCCCCGGCCATATCACTGCTGCCAGAGGCCCTGCTTGTAACCTTTCCTCCCTCAGTACATTGTGTAGAGGAACAGCGCGATGGTACCGAGTCGTCTGGGGGCATCCGGATGGCCAAAAGATGGCTGCGGGCAGTGGCCAAGCGGGGTGACAAGAGTCGGAGTTCGCATGAGCCAGATAGCCCCTACGGATCACTCGGTCGAGTTGCGAATCCCCGATCTCGTTCCAATTCACCGGCGCGAGGGAATACTGCAAACGAGAGACCTTCGTGGATGGCTGCAGGTCAACGTGTGCGGGTCAGTATTCTCTTTTGTCGACAAACCGGGTGCGCAGTGTGTCTGACGAATCATCTCAGCGAGCGGTCGCAAAACCCGTAGTGCAGGTTCGTTGTTTGTCTAGCTGGTTTCTCGGGGCCGTTGTTTATCCTCCGTCACAGCCTACCACGAAGACTAGAACTGCTAGGGCAGGCCATTCGAACAAGGCCGCTTCCAGTAGCGGACAAGGGCATGCAGATACGAAGAAGGTAGACTCTGTATGTCCTTCTCGTGGCCACAATCCATGTCGCAAAGCTGATTTCTCATTAGGCGGAGCAAGTGAATGACACATCTCAGCGCTTGGCCGCGCCGACGGGGGTTCATGTCATGGTGCGCATTTACCCTTTTAACTTTAGTCATTAGACTTACGTTGGAATTCATCAGCAAGAAGCAGGTGATGCTACCGTTTGGATTGGCTGCAAGTTCAACTTCCCCGCATGGATATTGTGCCGGAGCCCGGTCAGCGAAGATGGGACGCATTGATCCATGCGTGCCGCGTTGATTTATGAAATTTATTATACCGTTCTTCAAGCTCGTGCCATCTCAGCGTGTATAAGAGTTCTGATGCCCGCGTAGCTGAGCGTGCTCGGGTAATCACTTGGTGGTCACAGAGGAACTCACTTCTCAAGAACCCGGAGAGCCTTCAGGTCCTCGGTGTGGGGAAGCCAAAGCACTCCAGTCGACTTGAATCAACTACATCAACATGTGCAGGGTGAAGCTCCCCCAATTCACATGAGGCAAATCTACCTGTTCTTAGCCGTCCATAAAGTCGACTGCTCGTCATCCAACTCAATGCGAGATTTTCTATCCGACGCTGCCATGTCCCACAGCTCCACTTCGGCTTCGATATCGGATTCATACCTCTTCAAGACACAAGGACTGCAGGATAACTACGGGGCAATCAAAATACATGAGTATTATTAATGTGCATAAACAACGTGGATGGGCGTAATAGATCGATGCTGGGTAACTGGAACGAGTGAACGAGAAATACACTAGTGCGAGACAGTTTTATCCCACAACGAATTCACGAGTAATAGCTTGAACAAACCAGATCGGCGGCGGAGCATAGATGTTGTGCGTGACAGCTTTTAATCGTACGCCTTCATCGCTTCTTCCAATGCATCAGCGTCCACATCAAACGATACGTCAAACGACGAGTCCGCGTCCTGACTCCCTCGCACCGTTGTCTCCACCGCCGCTACTTTCGTAGCTCCGCCACGCGGAGCCGGTCTCGAACTCATCGTCGTCGCGGACTTCGCCCTATTCCCACTGTTATTCGTCGTCCCTGCTCTATTTGCGAGTAACGGCGGTTTGAACCGCGGGACAGTCACCCCCTTTGAGCCCTGGGACGAGTCGTACTGAGAAACCTGGAGCTGTGGCGCACGGCGCATTCCCAGTGGCGGAGGGCCAGTACGCGTACGCTGCATTGGTGCTGGGGGACGTGATGCTGTGTTTGGCGGCGGGGGGCGCGGTTTCGGTATGGGCGCTGGGACGTGGGTTAGTAGCGATGGCTCCGCTTGAACAAATGACACGTCCATCGCTATATCGCTGTATGCGTCATCGTCGTCCACTTGCATGTATGTGGCGGTATCTGTGAGTGAAATCGGACCGGATACGGGCCTCTCCCATTCCGTGTCGGTTTCGG
Organism: Rubroboletus rhodosanguineus; assembly: GCA_038091115.1. Taxonomy (NCBI): domain Eukaryota; kingdom Fungi; phylum Basidiomycota; class Agaricomycetes; order Boletales; family Boletaceae; genus Rubroboletus; species Rubroboletus rhodosanguineus. The sequence goes on from JBBPNW010000379.1 coordinate 5,435, forward strand.
TGAGATCGATGGCGTCCTGCATGGCGCTATCCCCATCGTCCTGCGAGGGCTCCAGCGTACTGGCTTTGCGAGTAGCAGTAGTGTTGGACATTCCGGCGGGTGCAGGCTTAAGGTTGCAGTTCAGATTGATGCTCGGGAGTGAAGCGGGGGTAGACTTCCCGGATACAAGATCAATGCCTGGTGCACCCAAGTTCGGCATCTTTGCCAATACGCGTCCACGCATTTCGGGCTTAAAAGTTGACCTGGTCGTGCTCGATGCTCTCTCCACTGGCCTCTTCGATGATCCCATGGGACAAATTGCAGACGCACTCGAGGTCTTGGTGAGGGGGCGTGCACTCGACTTGCTGGTATCCAATCCTGTGCGATTGTCAATGCTACTCCTTCCTAGAGACCGCTCTCGCTCCTTCTCCTTTGCCCGAGCGACCAATCGCTGTTTCTTCTCGGAGTTTTGATCCAGCTGTCTGGATACGTCTTTGAGAAGCTCGATGAATGCCATTGCTTCTGGCTCCTCTTCCTGAGGGATGTATTTTGGCTTTGAAGTAGATTGATTCGATAGAGCAGTAGAATGTGATGATGAACGTGGTCGCGGGGGGTCGCGGGCTGGCTGATGTGTCGATGAGGTTGATGAGGCAAGGAGCTTTCGCTGTGCAGCGGAAAGAGGTTTTGCACGCCTTGATACAGAGGGCTCTGAGGAAGGGGGTGCCACAGACGAAGACGAGCTACTACCAGATAGCGGAAGGAAAAAAGAGGCATCGGCGGAGTCGTGACCACCGGACTGCCACGGAGATGCGACAGAGGTGGGCAGCGACGTAGATGAGGATGTGGATGTGGGAGGGTATGTCCGTGACATGGGCCCCTCGTGGACCGGTGTGGATGGTCTGGCTGCATGGTGTCGTCAGTCCAGTTGACGCGTCCGGACGCGACGCGACGCGGGCGTGGCACTCACTTCTCTTTTCTCGCTCGGCCTCTTTCATGAGCGCTTGCAATGCTGGATTCGGGCTTTGAGAGGCAACCCATCTGACGACGCCGTCTTGGGGGTGTTCGAAATTTTGGGTGGTGTCCATGAGCATAGAGATGTCGAAGTCCATCTGGGTACGAGGGTTCATGGTAGAGGATGGGCAAGAGTGTACAAACGAGAGGGTGTCCATGATGACTCTTTGTTGTTTCGCTGTCCTTTGTGCTCAAGTCCAATTAATGTCAACCAGTATGTTAGAGCCAATCAGATTGAGCGTGGGGTCAGTTTGAGATGTACAACACTGTGGGTCTTTTTGGTGACCAAATTACGAGTAGGAATTCCTGAGGAGCTTGGCTCAGGGTCTACGAGTACGACAATCACCAGGGACAAGTTCTGCGGCCGTGGCACGCTCGACACAAGCTTAGACGAGCTTCAATTAACTGTGTCGCCCTGGTAATCACGCCGATATGTACTATGTACCATATTCTGGACTGTGTCTGTATGATCTCCCGAGGCGGGATTTCTACGCACCGAGAGATTTATGGTGAACAAAGTAGGAAGGGGGAGAGAAACAAACAACACTATTACCACCAATCAACGTTTCAACACCTCAGACCCAAGTCTGCTTGACCATTTGTCTCTGGTACTACACAGGTGCATAGATACGATGCCGAGATGTGAATGATGCGCAATATCGCTTCAGTATTTTTTGGTCTTTCCGACCAGATCCTGTGCCGACCCTACACCGCCGTCACGTGTCACACTTGTTATTTAGCCCATCGAATGGTCCTGAGAGGACGTTCAAATGGCCACCCTCGCCCACTACCGTCCTGATCACGAAAATGATCTCCAGAGTAGCATCCCTTCCCCATTCCCCGCGCAACTTCTTCGTGACTTGCAGGACGACGTCCTCGACGAGCTTGCTGCCGGACCTGTCGACTATGATGACACCAATGCTGCACAGGTACATAGGTCCTACACCTCGCTAGTGCTCGCCCACCAGCTCACCATTCCTTCCAGGTTCCACAGTGCCAGAATGACATCCAGACATCTCTGGCAGCAGTTCAACATTCTTGCTTGATGACTCTCGCCAACATTCTTTTCCCCCTGGTCGTCAGTGCACAGGCCGACGACTCTGAACACCCCTCCCCCAATGATGCTGGCCTCCCGCTCGACCAGGTCCTAGCAGAGACCCCGCTTTCTTGTCTCGTCCATGCACTTCGTGCCCGCGATGGCCGTCGTGATCGACACGATCAGCCCCTCGCCGAGGCTGCTCTGCTCGTCCAACTACACGAGCTCGTCGGCGCAATTGCCCCCTCGCTGGACAGACGAGACGCGCACCTCGCGCGGGCCATCGTCGCGCTTCTCCTGGACCTCGAACAGCTGCCTGCTTCCCTTCCCTTGACCTCCGCTCATCTCGTTTCGCGATCGAACCCTTCGCAAGATAGTGCATCCTCTTCGAGGTCACCCTATGCCACTATTGCCTCTCTTCAACGACAGTTATCTTCTTTGCAACCCTCCGTCGCATCCACCCCTGAGTCTGGAACTATGCCCATGGAGAATATCAGAGCTGCTCTCTTCTGGGCACGCATTGATGAACAACTCGACACTGTCGTATCCCTCTGTAAAGCACGCGCACCCTCACCTCCGCAGCACGACGTCACAGAACCATCCCCATCTTGTCTCGTGGCCCAGTTATCTGAATCTCAGAACTGGAACAGGGACTGCACCTCACCCTTTGACGACACTCTTCCGCCAGAGTATGATTCCGAGTATCATCCCTATCCGTACGAGCGCCCGCCTTCATACGTCGCAGAGGGGCATCTCTACGTGTCTTCCGAGGAAAAACCAACCGAACAAATGCGTTCGGCTGAGCAATACCCTCCAGAGAAGGTATCGTCTCGCGCGTCGAACTCGGTCGTTCCAGCGGACACTGAAATGACGACGGAACTCGATCACTCTGTGTCTTCCAATGCTCTTGATCTCGACACGATCACTCACGCCATCGAGAGGCTGTATGTTGTTGCACCTCAGCTAGCAAATCAGCGTGTTGAACTCCGGAGGGAGAAGATGGTGCAAATGGAGAAAGCAAAGGAGGGAAAGGGCAAAGCACGTACGCTTGCGGACGTTGCTGATCCCGAGCTCGACAACATGCTCGAGTTGTTAGGTCGGGCATCGGCGAGGGAAATTCCAGACCAAAGCGCAGTCATTCATCCGCACCGCACGGGGCGCGAAAAGGGAACCGCTGATATCGAAGAACAGGTGGGTGGTTCTCTTTGGTGATCGATGATTCTCTGACAGACTCGTTTCAGCGTAGGAAATATCTAGATCATCTCGTTCACCGCACGCACGCCGGGAGATTGCACAGCCAAGATGCGGTGCCATCACTCAGCCGCTCCTACTCGTCCCCCTCAAGTGCAGGCGGCACAAGACAGGACACGGTGGATAATCAGAGTTCGGAGGTACATCTGGAGGAGAGAGGTTCCCGGGACGACAAGCGAGCGTCTTACCCCGCTGCACCGAAATCTGGCTCAACGCTCGAACCGCCAACAGATGGATTGCGGAACAGGAGCCTTTCTGCTCCTCATCTCGCTTGGCTAAGGGGCAAGGATAAGTCTGGGAATGTTACTGGTACGAAGGAAGGTTTCGGTTCTTTATCAAGGTCTCCTTCCTCAGTTACATCCAAGTCTGTTCGAAGCTTCTCAGGGAAATTACGTGGTGCAAGCAAGGGTCGACCTGCATCCGCTGGTGGAGAGGGTGTGAGTCATGGTGCGTATTTCCTCAGCGACTATTGTAGGGGAACACCTCAGAATGTATTTTGATTAGGGGCCCTTGATATCGCGTATGTGGCTGAGCATCACGAGACGCTCAAGCACGTCCTTCTCTTCATCGCTTATGCATCGCCTTCGAATTCAGCACCTGGTGGGGTACCCTTAGCGGAGGTGCTTCCTAGTACATCCAGTGGTACATATGGAGATTGTCTATTCCTCAGGCTTGGTGGTACGCCGTCTCCACCACTCGCGCTTCCGGTGCCTGTAGTTCCAGGTTCCAAGACGGTCCTCAATCGGGGGAGTCACTGGGAGATCAAGGCGAGTTGTCACCAAAGTAGCGGTCCGCCCAAGGAAACCGAGGACATGGCCCTCCTTCCAGCGTCTGAACTTACCTCACTCTCCCCGTTGTCGTATACGTGTTCTTCATGTTCCCTTCCTCTCATCGCCGCACCACCGACGCAGTATCGTGACCTGCCTTCAGAACACTGGGAGGAATTTATCGATGCGTGGATGTGTCATCCTGAAGGACAGACCCTTGCGAAGACAGGGGTGCATGGGGGCGGCGGTAATAGAAGCATCGTCGAATTTTGGCCGACACGCGACGAGGCTCTGGTGGGAGGGAGTTATGTACTATTCGATGCAAAAGCGGTTGCGGGTGGAAATATCAAGTGTGTGGGGGTTCGGGAGGTGAGTGCTCATTCAATCGTGATTTTCTCTCCAGTTTTCCTGTGAGCATTTATCACGGACGCGTAAGAAGACCATCGTTGTGCTTCTACCGACGTACGCGTTTTCGTTCCTCGAAGCCCAGGTTGGTTTCGAGGTGACGGGACGCGGATCTGGTTGATACAACACGTCCAAGAGTAATCTTACTTCTCTTAAACAACCCCCTTTACCAAGGATAGTGTGTTGGGGGCTACACAAGAGAGCACATGCCATTTACTTTCGACCTTTAGGTTCCGCTTTGCTGACGAAGGCCGCGTTTTTAGCGCGGTGGAAACACTCGCCTGGCGCGCTGTCTATGCGGTGCTATCTTAGGCAGGCAGCATGACCGGCGACAGGAGGATAGCTCGGTTTCACGGATGTATCGGCTGTTCAAGTACGCTATTCGGCCAATCAGTGCGACGTCACAGTGGGTGGTCTTGTGCTAGCCAGGGCGAGTTGATCTGAGCTGAAATGCGATCAGAGCCCCCAAGATTCCGATGAGTGCATTCGTGTTGCACGATATGCTAGAGCATGTCCAGGCTCACGCGACGTATCGGTTTGTGCTGTCGGATGAAGAAGACGAGAAACCGAGACTATTGGTGCGCTCGCATTTAATGGCGTGTAGATATGGGGAAGTCACCAGACACAACATAGATTTGGTTGTTCAAACCCCGAATACGGATATCGTATATGCTCCCAGCGCCAGCTCTGCTTCCCAAGAGCGGTACGATGGATGCTTCCAAGGTGTTGTACAAGATCCTGGGCCCGGCGTCGGCTACGTCTGACTTCAAAGGGTGAGTTGGAACGGTGTCATCATTACATCGTTGGACTAGCAATGCTGACGTGAGTGACGCAGAATCCTCAACAAATATCCTGGGTTCCCTCAAGCAGAGTACCTGTTCTACCCCATGGACGTATGTCGAAAACTGGCGGCGCTGTTGAAGGAGAGTACGGCATCATACCCCGAGAGCATGCGGACGATGACAGGCTTGGATGTGGGTTGGTTAACGGTGACGTGAAGCGAGGGGATGCTGGGCATTGGCATTCTGTTTCTGGATCGGATTTTCACATCATAACTACTATCCTTGCATCGGTTTTTGGAGTCTATCATACCCTCTCTCATTTTTATTCTATCCTGTCCTTTGAAGTGGTCGGCTGTGTCCGCCGTGTGAAACCGCCGGAAAAAGCGATGACATTACTGTCTTTTTCACGTGACTTGTCACCCGTGAGAAATTATGTCAAAAAACATGCCTCACCTTCGGCGGTCTCTAACTCACCAACGCCAACGTGGAATTTGACAGAAACAGTACCATTCGACTCGGTCAGGTCAGGCACATCCATCTGTGGGGGACCGAACAAGAAATTCGACGATTTGAATTTTCGGAATTTCGGGATCTCAGGATTTGCTGATCAGGTATGTCTAGGCTTTTCTGTTGCTGTTTGAGGCTTGAAACAACGTTGTAGGCATGCCACAAGGTTAGAAAACCAGTACCGATGTCCAATGGGCAATTGTACACCTCTCAAAATTCCTGGATCACAAATGGATTGTGATGTGCCTCAACATTTCAACCCGCACAGTTCAGTGAGTTCTCTCCTGGTTCCATGTGACTGGAACCATCCCAAATGAAAAGGAAGGTGAAGAAGTTGTAAAGCAAGTCAGAAGGAGGCATCTTCGTGATATTGATGTCGAGGTAAGCATTTCATACTTATTGTGTTGCCATTGTTTGAAGCCTTGCACTCCTGCCCCTGCAGTTTCTTCTGGGTACCGTACAGAAGACCCCAGATTTATACCTGGACGAACTCCAGGAGATCTTAGTCCAAGACTGTGGTGTTACCATCTCACTTTTGTCTGTTTGGCACATGCCTCGCAGTGCTGGATTTACCATGAAAAAGGTTTGTTTTCAGTCATTTATAGATACAATGTGACTACACTACATTCATGCTGTTTACAGTAGATCACACAGGTTGCAGCAGAAAGATCTGCATGCAAACGACTTGAATATATTGCTTGCATTGGTCAGTACCAAGCTGGGCAGCTTGTATTTGTTGATGAAAATTCTGTTGATTGCTGCATGACATATCATGGCTGTGCTTGGTCAATCAAAGGAACCAAAGCTCAATGTAAAGCATTTTTTGTGTGTGGTTGGCGGTAAGTAAGTTATAAAATCAACTAACTGTTTTATAGCTTCTCTGTTCTCCCAGTGCTCTCACTTTGTGATGGGATCTTGCATTGCAGTGTGGTCAAAGGATTGTTTTGCACTGACTCTTTCATGACATTTGTCAAACAACTCCTGAATAACATGAAACCATATCCAGCGCCAAATTCTGTCATCATCATGGATAACTGTCATATCCACAAGCATCCTGATATTATGGAACTTATTGAATCCAGGTATATTTCATTTTATTGTTTGGTTCTGCACTAATGATAATCTAGAGGAATGCACTGTGAATTCTTACCACCCTATTCTCCAGATCTCAATCCAATTGAACTCACTTTCTCAGCAATGAAGTATCACCTCCATCGCAATGGAGAATACACTCAGTTGGCAATAACAGACATGTCAGATCAGGAAATTTATATCACGTTGCTGGAAGCATTGTACTTGATTACACCTCAGGATTCATATGGCTGGTTCTCTCACTGTGGATATGTATAGAGTCATATAGAATCCCTGTTGTTGTCAATACTACTACTATGTAGTATGTTGTTCTGTTGCAAGAATACAACATCTGATTATATGAGAGAACATATACAGTAAAGTTGTTTACAGTACTTATGCCATGAGTCTTTTCCTGGACACATCAAGATCCATTATAGACAAATAACTGATCCAATTCAAGGCTGGGCCTGTACATAACCTCATAGGACATGAGACTGCATGAATAAATGCAGCATGGTATGTATGTTGCTGCATTCCTGAGCTCTGACATTCACCTGATTAACTCCATGTCTCCCAGAAAATGCAAAAAACCTGTTGATTCAGCTTAGGCTGCTACAAATGATGAGCATATATACTATAATCTACTATCTATCAGTGCTGATGCATGCATTAACAGACAAATGAGGAGCATGCTCACCTTGTCACATGTGCAAGGTGTGCTGTGATTTTGTGCCTGGTGCTGTTGCATGCAGGAGATGCATTGAGGGTGGTTATTCTGAGCAATGTGTCATTCAAGAGAGTTGTACTCATTCATGTGGCAACAGTGCACCCCCCCTTGACCCCAAGGGCCAACCTACTGGGCCTAGAAATTGATGAGGCAGCCATTCCATTCAGCAATGTACAACTATTCAAGGTTCATCGGTGGACCAGTCAAGGCCCCCTCCATTCATGGACTCTACTCAATCTATTAAATGTCAGCATCATTCATCCTTGCATGAGCCTGTGCATTCAACAGGCAGCCTTGTATCTGTTCCTGAGATTGATGAGCCTGGGTCTGACCAGCTTGAGTCTCTGCCTCCATCTTTGTCCGAATTCTATGATCACTGTAACGAAGTGACAATTTTTTTCATTACACTTTTCATTTTCTTTCCTTTATCTTATGTTATCTTATCAAGCCATGCAATTATCTTATCACACAACATAACAGTGGACTTGTAACTTTTCTTTCTTTCCTCTTGCGCTCACAGACGCTCTTTCTCTATTTAGTTATATTTATGTTCTCACAAGATCCAATCTCTGTTACAAATGTGGCAGACCCTCTATCGTTTCCCCCTAACATTTCCTCTCCCATCTCTCTGGACACCGCTTATCTCTCCTATCCCGGACGAACCCTCTTCTCCGAACTAGGATTCGACCTGGCTGTGCCAGACACAGCTTGGGCAGAACTATTGGAGACGGAGTTATTCTCCGATCCAGCCGCACCCCCAGACCCTTTCAATCCCGGACCTATTTAATTCCGTATGCTTTCTTACTATTCCTGAGATTAATCTCGGGCTCTTTCCTCACTATTTATTAATCTCGGACCCTATTCCCCTTAAGTCCTGATCTCTAGTTCAGGACTCGTATCCCTTTCCATCACTCACCTTATAGGGAATATCTCGAGTCACTTATGTAGTCTTCCTATTTAAGAACCCACTGGCCCTAGATCTGTCAGATAGTATTTAAGGTGGAGTTCCTCATGTACTTCTTCTCCAACCTTAATCTACGCCTATCTGCATTGATCGAAGCTCGCTGTCGGAGGCGCTCTACTCCCGACTTCTATTCCTCCTGCTCGCTTCTCCCGCGATCCCTCACCTGGATATGCCGCTGCCCCTCTCTCCTGGACAAGGAGATAATACAAAGACTTCCCTGGACTCATTGAGTGCCAGAGGTGTAGTCAAGACTTCCTAGGACTCGTTGAGTGCCTAGCGCATAGTCAACTGACATTGGGCTTTTGTTGTTACGAAGTGACAATTTCTTTTCCTATCTTTTTCTTTGATCTTATCTTATCTAATCTTATCAAGCCACGTGTTTATCTTATCTCACAACATAGACGTGGACTTGTAACTATTCTCTTCTTCTTTCCTCGTGCTCACGGACGTGTTCCCTATTTAGTTATATTCTCTTTTCTCACGAGATCTCATCTCGTTCTCACGTTCATTACCGTATGTCTTCACTTTAATCTCCGCTCTATGCTTCCATTCTTTCCCACGGTTATTACCGTCTTATGCTTCTCTTCCATTCTGCCACACTATGTGTGTGCAGCATGTATTTAATCTCCGTTTATGATATGTCCACATGTAGTAGTGTACAGCTTGGTCTGTGTGCATTAGGCTGCACTATATAAACCCCAAGGAACAACTGGACGTCCTCCAGTTTAGTTCTCTTGGTTTGTCCCTTGAGATAAAGTCCCCCCTCATAAGTCCTCTTCCCTAGTCTCTAGTGTTAAGCCTAGGATCCCTTTGCTAAAGGATTTTCAAGGTTGTTTCATTTGTTGACACACTCGTGTAACAATCTCATTCCCACATTCATTACCATATGACTTCCTTTTCATTTCTGCTTTATGCTTCCATTTCACTCTCATGGTTATTACCATCTGTGCTTCTCTTCCATTCTGCCACACTATGTGTGTGCATCATGTTCTTAATCTCCATTCCTCGTATGTACTTATGTAGACATGTACTCTCATGTGCAGCTTGGTCTGTGCACATATGCCAATAGTATAAAAGCCCTGTGGACGATGACTGGCATCTCCAGTCTAGTTCACTTGGTTTCTTCCCAAAAAGACCTTGTGATATCCTTTTCTCCTCTACAGCTAGGATTAGTGTTTGTGACCTAAGGATCTAGTGTTGATCTTTTTGATTGTTTCAATCACTGAGCTGTTGTAATGAAGTGACAATTTCTTTTATCTTATCTTATCTTATCAAAGCCATGTGTTTATCTAATCTCACAACATAGACGTGGACTTGTAACTATTTTCTTCTCTCCTCGCGCTCACGGACGCTTTCTCTATTTAGTTATATTCTCTTTCTCATGAGATCTCATCTCGTTCACACATTCATTACCGTATGTCTTCCTTTTCATTTCCACTTTATGCTTCCATTCTATTCCCACGGTAATCACTGTGCTATGCTTCTCTTCCATTCTGCCACACCATGTATGTGCAGCACCTATTTAATTACCGTTATCATATATCCACATGTAGTAGTGTACAGCTTGGTCTGTGCACATTATGCCACAGTATATAAACCCCAAGGAACTACTGGACGTCCTCCAGTTTAGTTCTCTTGGTTTTTCCCCTTGAGATAAAGTCCCCTCTCCTAAGTCCACATTCCCAGTCTCTAGTGTTAAACCTAGGATCTCTTTGCTATAAGATCTCTACAGTTGTTTCAGCTGTTGACTACAATCAGATGGATGGTGCCTGTAACAAAGTGACAATTTCTCTTCTTATCTTTTTCTTTGATCTTATCTTATCTAATCTTATCAAGCCATGCGTTTATCTTATCTCTCAACATATGCTGGACTTGTAACTTTTCTCTTCTTCTCTCTCACACTCACAGACACTTTTCTTTATTTAGTTACATTCACATTCTCACGAGATCTCATCTTGTTCCTGTTATGATCCATTTTCTTCTTTCATCATTGCTTTCCTTTCACCTATGAAAACCCTTAACCTTCGGACCAACAACCATGCTGTTAGGGCCCCGTATGGTCTTCTTCTTGATCTATATTACTTTGGTGACCTTCTCTTCTCTTCTTTGGACTCACCCAAGTTGTACTGTTTAAGGAACCTTCCTTAACGTTCCACCGCATTCCTCATTTGTCATCCTAAGTTCTTTAAACTTCCATCATGTTCCATTGGCCCTTATATACGACTGATCCCACGACGATGTATCTCTTAACCTAGATCTACTCTGGAATATACCTCGTACATCGTCCTTGGATCTCTATAAGTCTCCTGGCTACTTCAAGTGCCAGCTTCGTCCCTTGAACCCTTGAAACTCTGGTAGCCGTTCTGCTATCAGTCTTAAGGAGACGACCTCTTCTCTCCCTGGAAAACCCTGAACCCTTGACCCTAGAGTCTACGCTTGGTCCTATCCCGGTTCAAGCATAACAGTTCCCACATTCATTTCTGTATGTATTTCTTTTAATTCCTGCTTATGCTTCCATTTCCTTCACATGGTTATTACTGTCTATGCTTCTCTTCCATTCTGCCACATCTCATGGTGGCATTATACATTTAATTACCGTTATTATATGTACATATGTAGTAGTGTACAGCTTGGTCTGTGCACATTATGGCACACTATATAAACCCCAAGGAGCCCACTGGACGCTCTCCAGTTTGGTTTTCTTGGTCTTTCCCCTAGAAGTCCTTGAGCCTAGTTCACTCCCCATTTTCCTTACGGTTTTACGATGTGCAACCTAGAGAGGCCTAGGGCCAATCTTTGATGAAGTACGACTTCAGGGTTGTTTCAGTGCCAGTAGTGATGCCACTGACTTGGATGTGAAAGAGTACCTTAGTAATATACATCATCAAGACAATAATGAGCCTGATACATTGGATGTGGAGAGCAATGGTGAAGACCATTCAAAAGCTGCCTCAAACATGGACTTGGATCAATCATCAGATGACAATCTACTAGCTAACATTCATCAACAACTTGCTAGCACTAAGCCACCGGTGAAGAGGGTGCTGGCTAAACAGAAACAGCCCACCAAGTCTACAGGAAAGGGAAGCAAGAGTATCCCTGCAATGGCACCTGCGGATTCAAACAATCCAGCAACATGTGGTCTGTTGTTTCTCCAATCTCATATTCAACTATCTTACAAACCATCCACCAGTTTTCAAGATTCAATGTTGCATCCAACAATCTCAAGGTTCGAAGGTGTCAAGCATTCCCTTTCAAATACGGTCATCTATTATGCTCAAAGACCTTTGTGAGACGGTTGCAGAAAAGCTGAACCGGCATGCTTGACATGTCCAGCTACAATATCAGCTGGAATCTGACAAGGCAAAGGCTGCATTTATGTCTATACAATCAGATGAAGAGTTACAGTGACTCACAAAATTGTCCCAATGTTTTGCACTTTTTGATTGTGTATTGAATAACTCTGGAAGATAAACAAATACAAACAAAGTGTTGGTGTATGAATAAAAGTGAAAACCAAGGGCTAAGCGGTGACAAAAAAATTATGTAATTCTGATGGGTAGTCATGGAGATACATACAATTCAAAATGACTACTCATTGGGACAATTATGTGAGTATAGTTCAGATATATCAGAATCTGATGCTCCACTGTTTCTATAGCAACCAACTGCCAACAAATTGTTACTATGGTAATGTTATGTGTCATGGGACCCTATAGTCAAGCAATTTCACAAATATTAATATTTTCAGAACTCCACAATTCTACAATATATTTATTCCCTCTGCTTAGAGGGAAAATATCCCCCAATGAGCTTTCTATTGGCCATATTGCCTCTGAAGCTGGTATTGGGAGACATATTGCATCTAGGGTACTCTCAGATATTTTCTAATCAATTTGTCCCATTTCTGGATGTCCTTCAAAGCTTTCTACTTCCTCTTCATAGTTAAATCATTACTTAAATCACTACTGGCAAGGCTTCTAATGCTGTTCAAGTCTTCAAACACATTAACATCATTATCTTTAACCCAGTCTCCTTAGAAACAGCCAGAAAAATTATTGGGAGTAGTTCCTTTGGGGCTGTGGTAAATATGAAAATCCCATTTCTTAATACAATATATAGGAGGAAATACTTGGACCCTGCTTTAAGGTACAAGAAATGGACTGTGTGGCAAAAAACTGCAGAATGATTGATTAAGAGGAAGGTCCAGGATATAGTTAGGGTTGGTGAAGAAAATATCAAGAGATGGAGCTATATGGGTTGGGAGACAATAGGAAGACTTGCAGAGGTTGAGGGGAGGATGCATGCTGACCAGTATATCAACATTTTTGAGAGCAACATACTGCTCAGAATAGAGAAAAGTAGAATTTCTCTAGGAGATCTCATTTTTTAGCAGAACAGTAATCCCAAGAATACCTGCAAAAAGGCCAAGAGATGGATGGAAGACAATAATATCACTTTCCTGGTCTTGTCCCCATAGTCCCCTGACCCCAAACCCATTGTACACCTCTGGCAATATGTCAAAAGACACCTTTGCCAGTATTCAACATAGAGCAATGGAGTTTGGAAGAATTATAGAGATATGGGCAGAATGGCACCAGAAGTATGTCAGGAATTGATTGAAAGTATCCCTAGAGAAAGTACCACAGTTAGCAAGGCCAAGGGGGGTCATACCATGCACTGACACTACATTTTCCATTTTGTTGCACCACACTCACATAATTGTCCCAATGAGTAGCCATTTTGAATTGTATATATCT
>JBBPNW010000380.1:0-18679 GCA_038091115.1 Rubroboletus rhodosanguineus
AGTTGTGCTCAGCTATTCCAGAATTTATTCACTGCTTTTAATAGCTGGTCCATTGCTTCCAATGGCTGTGCTCTGCCAGAACTTCCAGTGGCTATGCTGAACTTCCAGTGGCTGTGCTGACTTCCAGTGGCTGTTCTGACTTCCAGTGGCTGTGCTGACTTCCAGTGGCTATGCTGAACTTCCAGTGGCTGTCCAGACTTCCAGTGGCTGTCCTGACTTCCAGTGGCTGTTCTGACTTCCAGTGGCTGTGCTGACTTCCAGTGGCTGTGCTCTGCTAGAACTTCCAGTGGCTGTTCAGACTTCCAGTGGCTATGCTGAACTTCCAGTGGCTGTCCAGACTTCCAGTGGCTGTTCTGACTTCCAGTGGCTGTGCTCTGCTAGAACTTCCAGTGGCTGTTCAGACTTTCAGTGGCTATGCTGAACTTCCAGTGACTGTTCAGACTTCCAGTGGCTATGCTGACTTCCAGTGGCTGTTCAGACTTCCAGTGGCTATGCTGACTTCCAGTGGCTGTGTAGACTTCCAGTGGCTGTCCTGACTTCCAGTGGCTGTGCTGAACTTCCAATGGCTGTGCTCTGCCAGAACTTCCAGTGGCTATGCTGAACTTCCAGTGGCTGTCCAGACTTCCAGTGGCTGTGTAGACTTCCAGTGGCTGTCCTGACTTCCAGTGGCTGTGCTGAACTTCCAGTGGCTATGCTCTGCTAGAACTTCCAGTGGCTGTCCTGACTTCCAGTGGCTGTGCTCTGCCAGAACTTCCAGTGGCTATGCTGAACTTCCAGTGGCTATGCTGAACTTCCAGTGGCTGTGAATGCTGGTACCTGGTACGGGGGGTAGATTATTAGGGTCCACAATACCTCATTCGTCGATACGTAATGAAACAATCCGGGATGGCCCAATGCGGGATAGGTTTCCAGGATCGGCTGCAGCTGCTGTGCGCTTCGTACGATTCTTTTTCACCATGCTGATTGAATTGGTATCCAACACAGAAGAGCTAGTAGCTACTCGCCGGAGCGGTTACTGCTGTACACTACGCGGACGACATCAAAATAAAGCGGACGTTGGGAGGATATTCAGTAGATTGAGACACGCCGACTTTTGCATGGGTGTCGGAACGTCGACTTGTGAGCAAGCGACAACGTCAAGAAACCCCGATTTGTTTGAGTCGTAGATGGCCTTCAGCTCGATCATCTTGCATTCGGATAAGGTAGGAAACTGTCGATTACGAACGTAGCACGTCTGCAGTACAAGAATAACCTAGGATCAAGGTACGGTTAAGCCTCGTAAAGTGACAAACGAAACCGACTCACCATCGACGACACAAGATTGGTTGTATGGGTAGAGGATGTTTCGAGAAGGTGAAAATGTAGGGTACCATCGCCACGGCGAACACGATCGTATATCCCAAAAAACGTACTCGGCGAAGGTGGGTTGGAGGCCCCATCAATCAGGGGTGCGATGTTGCGAAGGGCAAGTGCCATCGTGTGTCGTGCCTGAACGCCGGTGAATACAACGGTACGTTCCTCTCTGAGTACTTTCAATCAAATGCTTAACACAATTTTTTTAAATAGGTCCTCGTATTCTGATTTGCGGCTAAGTCGTGAAAAAAATTGGATGTATGAACGCCATGGTGGATCGCGTGGCTGCAGAGTTGGCGTGCTCGACGGGGTGACTGGTCGGAGGAATCCCGGGGGCAGATGATCGCCACGATGTTCTTCGCTGCTTCCAGCCAAGCGGCGTGTGCAACACGGGGTACATCCTCTGAAACCTAGTGTAGACATTAGAATAGGTCGGGTGCGGAAACTAGTCACGTACCATTTCAATGAGTACACGGAGGAACGCCGGAACGTTGATGCAGGTTCGTACAGACTTATCGTGTATTTCAATCACCTCTAGCAAACGTATTAGCATACTTAGACGAGTCTGTGAAGTAAAGACTTACCATCTTCGAGTGAGACCCCATCTTCACGGACCATCTCTTCGTATTCCGACAGAACAAACCCCGCGATGTCTTCCGGTCGTCTTTGACGAAAGGCCCGTAGAGATTCTGTACCGGTGCGAGCGATGTAGGCTAGTGTGAGCCTGTTGCACAGCTGAACCCAGCCATGCATCCCGAACGATTGAAACAAAATAGAAAGAGGGGCTATGTCAATTGTAGTTAGTACACTTAAGCGGTAGACTCGAATGAAATGGCTCACTCGGATGATTATTCGCGAATTGCATAGCACTCCTGTCCACGTCTGCTTGCAAATCAGCACTCGTATCGCTGACGGCAGGCGCGGGCACAACGTCGCCGAATGCAGCAACGGTCTCATTTGCGGTAGGTTCTTGAAGCGTGTCGAAAACCGAGGGCAAATTCTCGACAAGTTCTTGGAAAATTTCCGCCATAGTGGTGGCGTTCATCGGGGTGTTGTGCATCAAAAACGAAGGGCCGGGTACACCTTGGTCGCCAACATCCACACCAGACAGGTTGGGAGCTGGAACTTGAAAGGAATCAAAGAATTCCATACTAGGCTGGTCGAGCGGCTCGGATACTCACCGTATCTTTATATCGGAGTACTGATATTTGATGGAGAATACCCATAGTAGGCCGGTAATAAGTAATTGATTTAATGGGGGTCGTCGGCTCGGACATGGAACTAACGACCATTCAATCGTCTCCAAGTTGAAGTGTTCAACGCGGGGTGGTGTCTTGATGGGGATACCAATGACTCCTCAGCGATTAATCTGGAGGGAAAACTGATCGAGAAGCACGGGACTGACAGTGCAAAATTTGAAAGACTCACGGTCCCCATCTATCGATCTTGGATGCACTGGTGATACGGAATAGCACAACGAAATTTTACGGGAATCAGTACGACGTTAGACCCCTTATCTTACATAACTCCGCACCTTGTCCCAATGTCAGTGTCACGCTGCCATGCTTCGCTGGCTGCAGTGATCAGGCCGCTTTTCACCAACGTTTGCGTGATTAAGGACATTGCATGGAAGGTTTGGCGAGCCACGGAGCTCCCAAGGATAACCGGTCGGAGTGGGAATATGGACGAAGTGGAATGTAAGTACCCTCGAGCCGTTATAGGAAGTTCGGGTGAACGCAGGAAAGCGGATTAGTAGGGCCGGCCATCTGCTTTCCCGCGTTCACCCGAACTTCCTACAGCCACAGTTGTCCTCCCAAGTGCCAGTGACCTTCTGAACAATGTCGACCTCTCCTTCACGTCCAGTTCTCACTGGGACGTTCAACCCACGTCCACATGCATCCCGCACTTCGTCTAGAGGAGATTCTTCTGAATATATTTGGTCAATGCTACCCACCAAGTCCGATTAGCAGGCACCGTGCCTTGCGTGCTACTTCTGACCTTGCCGCGCTGGCCACAACATGTCGCACGTTCAAAGAGCCAGCACTGGGTGTACTTTTGACAGAGTTGGTCAACCTGTCTCCTCTCGCTCAATGTATTCCTGGAGCTTCACATCGAATATACCCAGGATACATGGTAAGACGGTTCCAGTTTTGACATCATAGACTATGGGTATTGAAATCACATGAAGTGGTATTCATTCAGCAGAACACTCGAGCAAACGGAGTGGGATACCCTTCGGAGCTACGCGCGCCGTGTCCGATCCGTATTGGACTTCACGAGAGGGCTCAATCGGGACTCCGTTAAGACACTCCTTAACCCTCCTACCCCTGATCCAATGTTCCCGAACCTCCGCATTTTGCGCTGGGAATCCATAAGAGAAACCTTCCCTTTAATGCACCACCTGGCGGTCTCTCCGTTGACTTCCCTCGAGATTAACTTTGTGTTTGGAGACGTTCCTCCGTTTCACAGTTTCCCACAATCTCTTACGTCACTCCTCGCTATTGGAGTACTTCCGCGATGCGGCAGATCGTCTGGATTCGGAGATATTGAAGAAGCTGTGGGAGGACGTGTTCGTAAAAGCATATGAGCGGGTTAGGGCCCATTTTCAGAGTTCACCAACGGTCTCCGAGAGACCTTGAAGGACAATCGAATGTGGAGCCTAGAGGGACCAGAAGACATGATCTCATTTTGGGGAAGGTAATTAAGTTGGTTCGACTTAGTTCTGGACTTTGGTCGTTGTGTTTATTCATTTTTCCCGTTGTATACGACCTGATGGTTCATCTTTCGGTTTATCAATTGGTTTTTGGCCTGTTGGTTTCATTCATACATGCAAACCCCGGGCCACTGCGCAACAGTACTTTACAACACTTCATCACCTCGCGTTCTAATTCGCTGGTATACATAATCGTAGTCTATCAAATTTGTGATCAGACGTGACGAAATGTGATGTGTCCCAGTGTCGTGTCCCAGCGTCAGTGTCCCAGTGTCAGTGTCCCAGTGTCAGTGTCCCAGTGTCAGTTTCACACTACCATGCTTCTCTGACCGAGTTTGGCCAGTATTTGTCACCCAGACACTCAGCTATCAGTCTACTGTTGTGCTAGGGCCCGCCACCCATCTTGCGAACATGACTCGCTGATAAGTACAGCCACAAGTTGGCAACAGTAAAATTTGCAGTGTCAAGGTAGATTGAAACTCCGTCTCGTTTATAACAAGTTCACCACTTTGAAGTTGATAGCTGCCCACTGAGTCGACATATCAGATGCAATTCGCCGCAAGACCTGTCTCTGCTGTGGCAGCTCTGCCTACGACCTTTTTCAAACATTTAGCCAAAGCAACCAATGAAAGCACTCTTTTGGATCCCCGTGTGCGTGAAACCCTATATGAGAAGGTTCGTCTCACAAATTTATTTCTGCCACTTGTCGACATTAGTTTTGACACTAACACTTTATCACACTCTGGCAGCTGCCCTCAAGGGGACGACCATTGTCCTACGCCGAAATCCTGAGGCATTGGACCAAAGCTGTGATCAAGAGGCAGCATGCTGTCCACTCTGTGGAAGAAGCCCAGGAAGAGTGTGACGACTATGCGAGCGACATTATCGCTGTTGTTGGTCAGGATGAATACAACAAATTTCTTGCCAGCTTATTGGGCGCCATCCAGCAGTGCTCCACGAGTAGTTCTGCTAATATTCAGGGCTGTGGGGATGTCTGAAAGGAGTGCGTTTTTCCCAAATACTATGTCGTCTAGTTGTGACATCATGATATCTAGACTGGAGAGTTGGTCGGGCTTGACACAAACCCAGAAGATCCCATGTCGGCGATTCGGACTATTTCTGTTGATGTTTGTGCTATTAGTCACTGCGTACTATGCTAACTGTTGTATTAGCATCTCCTCTTTCCCCTTTCTAGCTTATGACTTTTTGCTGTTGTCTTGCTGCCATCATGATATCCAATCGAGATTCATTTAGTCACCGGAAGATCATGTGTATATAGCGGTAGTTATAACGGTCCCCGCTGGACAAAATAGAAAAGAAAAGAAATTGCGTAAATAATAATGATTTGGTGATAATATTTTGTAAGATGAATTTTGGAATGATAAAAAGTAAAGCACTCTGTAAAACCAAATGGTTTTCGATGTTTTGAATGTTAATCTTTGAAATTTGATCTCGCAAAATGGTTTTCGGAATTTGGGAAAGGCACGAAAGAAGCACGGTGCTGACTACTCGTGGGAAAACATTGCCGTACACGTCTGCAACGCTCCAGTCCAGAGCTCCCACCTCGCCTCTGTTGACCTCAGGCTTGTAAGAGGTAACAAACCAAGTTGACGATCAAGATATGCAACCTGTTCGAGTGTAAGGGGGCAACCTGCTGCGGGAACATCAATGTTTGAGAGATTGTGGGGTTCGTGCATCACGAAAGGGTTGTGGCCGGATTGGTCAGCACCGTTGTGCTGATTGTGGTGTTGGAGGATGTGTGGGTCGTCGATTGCCTCCCAATCCACACCATACGCTGCGAGATCGTCAACCGCCTCCTCGAACTCCTCGAACTCTGCTTCAAATCCTCGGAAGCCGTTTTCTAGCATCCCGAAAAAAAACATATCCTTGGGGCTACGCTGGCGTTGATTACGGACCGTCATGACATGGCTGTTCCAACTTTCCACCCACTCCGAAATGTCTGCGTTGATGGTGTCGAGGAATAGGTGATGAACGAGCCACAAATGGCCCTCCACATCAGGGTCAAGGCTGCCATGATGTTCAAGGTCTTGAAAAAACTCTTTCCACTTGTATCCAACCCTGGCTGTAAGGTCTCGCCACAGTCGTTCAATACGAACGTTGTGTACACTCCTGGACAGATGGCCACATAGATTGTGAGCTCCGCACTTAAAGTAAGCATCCTCAAATCACTTACCGTCCCCAGATGTACGAGCCACGCCCCAAACCTCTTGCCTCCTCCACGTATGCGGCAACAAGCAAATTTTCCGTCCCATGATCACCGCGCACCCTACTAGGTAATCCATGTTCTTCGATGATGTCCAGAAAGAGACTAAGAACTGTTTCAGCACGATTGTTATTATTCGCACGAATACCGGTGACGAAGCGCGAGAAGCCATCAATGAAGGCATGAAAGACAATCCGCCACCGTATCAGACCTGGATTATTGCAATTAACATCCATAGCATTTTCATCAAATCATAACAACTTACCGTGCTGTCCATCATGGTGCCATAATGAATTGGGGCCCGGAACATTGTAAACTCGCCGCTGAATCCGTCGTGGCCCAAAGGCGCCGGTAGGTGGTCCATGAACGCGAAGATATGATTCCTCCAGCCTCCGTCGAGGTACTCGATGGCCAAGATACTTCAAATGACCATCGATCATCCGCCGCCCAAAAACAGGGAATACTTCAAGAATTTGCTGCATTATTGAATCCAATTGTTCATTAGTAAGTCCTGATTGGTCTCGTGAGGCTGTCGTATAGAGCCGTACTGTGTTTCCTTCCTCGTCTGTGTAATCTACATAGACGGGTTCCCCAGGTTCCACCAAATTATGCTCAAGTGCACGACGACGCACGGTACGAGGTGCGCAACCGAACAACCTTGCAAGTTCGGATGGCCCACGTAGACTTATTGCTGACTCCAGTAGGTTGGGGTCAATATGAACACGAGGGCGTCCACGTTGCCCTGTCTGGATGACCTCTGTGAGCGTTGGTGGGGGAACATCAGGAGGATCAGCGGACGCCACAGCAGCTTCATCAAGATGTCGCAGCATTTCCGCAATGCTGTTTTGGATGATAGAGAGCTCATCCAGGGGAATAACCGAAATGTGCTGCAAAGGCTCGCTCAGCATCATATTAGGTGCGTGCTGGATTGGAGGTGGACAAACCTGACCAACAACTTCAAGGAGCCGATGGCAGTCGAGCCGCACATTCTGGAGCCTGGCACGGTCGCCTAGCTGGGTGTGCAATGACATAGTCACATGCCTTCCGAGTTCAATGAATGCCTGTCGGATTGTGTTGAGAGGTAGTGGAACGAGCGATAAACTCATTTATTGTAGAGGGAACTGCCAGTGCTGTGGGTGTTGGGACTTATATTGTCGCTGTGACAGGAACATGTTTCTCACTAGTAGCTTCCCGCGAGAAATAGAAACCCTGCTGGGGGATCCCAAGGAGATCATTGATTGGTATGCAAGAGCGCCTCTCGTATCAGTTGACTCGGATACTAGGATACCAGGATACCAGTACTAGTATGTCAGAACATTTTCTGTTCGGAAGCGTTGTGATGCCCAGTGGATCCCCCTCGGATGGAAACCAAGACTTGGTTGATTATTCGGTCATCCGCCATACCATTTCAAGATGTTGCCGACATGCGGCTCAAATGCAGGCATGTGCTCAAATGATGTGAACAACAGTGACAACAGCCCAGGCCGCCAGGCGACACCCTCTCACTTACAGTACCAATGACACAACGATATCACGGCCCTCACCCCCATTCCCCTCGGACCCCTCCTGTTTGCCTACAAATGTGAATATAAATGCTAACAATGCATTGACGTTCATGTTTGAGCCCGTGCAGCCGCACTTCCCGTAGCATACGGTGAGCCTGCCTGCAAAATCGCCGATACATACGGGTGACCCTGAGGCGGGCCCGGGGCATATGAGCTGAGTGAGAGACGGTCGGGCCCGAGGGACATGCATACCCGCGTAGTACGTATAGGCCCACGTTGGGATATTCGGCGTGATCTCGTATGGTACGTACGGGCCCGTATATGGGTACCCGGTGTGATGTCGTACGGTACGTCTGGGCCCGTGTATGGGTACCTGGTGCGAGCTCGTATGGTACGTCCGGGCCCGTATACGGGTACTCGGTGTGATGTCGTACGGTACGTCTGGGCCCATGTATGGGTACCTGGTGTGAGCTCGTATGGTACGTCCGGGCCCGTATACGGGTACTCGGTGTGAGCTCGTATGGTACGTCCGGGCCCGTATACGGGTACTCGGTGTAATCTCGTATGATACGTCCGGGCCCGTATACGGGTACTCGGTGTAATCTCGTATGATACGTATGGGCCCGTGTATGGGTACCTGGTATGAGCTCGTATGATACGTACGGGCCCGTGTATGGGTGCCTGGTGCGAGCTCGTATGGTACGTCCGGGCCCGTATACGGGTACTCGGTGTAATCTCGTATGATACGTACGGGCCTGTATATGGGTACCTGGTGTGAGCCTGTATGGTAAGTACGGGCCCGCGTATGGGTACCCGGCGCGATGTCGTATGGTACGGCCGGGCCTGTGTGTAGGTTCTGGGGGTGATCTCGCATAGTACGTCCAGGCCCGCGTATAAATACCTGGTGTGAGCTCGTATGGTACGTACGGGCCCGTGTATGGGTATCCGGCGTGAGCTCGTATGGTATGTCCGGGCCCGTAGATGCGTACCCGGTGTGATATCATACTATACATACGGGCCCTTGTATTGGTACGTACGGGCCCGCGGATGGGTACTCAGCGTGACGTTGTACGGTATATACGGGCCCGGGTTCGGGTACTCGGTGTCATCTCGAACGCTCCGTATCAGTATCGGTCATGCCGGAGATATGTTCATCCTACTCGCGAATACCGATGGCTAATTTTCCAGACATGGTCTACTCTTCCATCGTCATGATACCGTTATCAAACCTGAGTAAACAACAGCTAAGCATGTACATTAAATTCGTTCGTGCTGAATATAATCTAGCATATCTAACAGCCTCAGTTGGGTCTGCAACAACTCTACCCGTCGCTCTGAAGCCACCGCGTATGCATTGGCGGCCATGTCAATGCCAGGACCCGCCAGCGCACGGTCACTCAGTCTTGACGACGTGTCCTGTTGACGCCCTACAAGCCCGGATATCATACCGGCATCTGTGAGCAACCAGATCATTCAGCTCGGATTTCGGCGGTATGCCGCGTTTGTTACTTACCGAATTCGCCCAACCCTGGTATGCTTGCCCGAGATCCAGCCGACTGAGCTCGTTCGGCTTGGTTATTAGACTCAGCTAAATATCGCTGGGTGAGAGTCATTATACAAGCGGAAATGCACTGGGACTTACTGAGGTTTTGGATCATTCGCCGAAGCCGGCCTTGGGTTCGTCGCCTGACCTCCGGGTCCAACAGTTGGGCAACATCTTGAACCGCTGATCCCATCTCGGCGCGGGGATTCTGGTTTCGCTCCGGTCTTGGTAGCACTTCCGGGAGGCCGGGCCGATGAAATCTTGGATTGGGGATGAATGGCGGTGGCAGCTCCCCAAGGATGGGTATTCCGCTATTCTGGGAACCCGTTGGGTACCGCCGAACCGTTGGCAACTGGGGATTCGGGTGAAACGGGGGGGGGAGACGGAATCCGTGCTAATGATGTCGGTTGCTGTGCGACAGAAAATTAGTAGATGAAACAGTTATCCTGTGTGAAGATTTGGGAATACATACAGGTATAGGAAGCTGAGGATTTGGCCGAAAGGGAGGTGGAGTCGGGAAGTTCTCGGCAATAGGGGGGCCAGGCAGCCGGGGATTCGGCCGGAATGGAGGTGGGCTGGCCATAGTTGCCGACCTGAGATCCTCGTCCATGGGAGCTGGTGAGGATTGCCATCCTGCCATAGTGATGTCGACCATATCTTTGAAGGGATTAGTTGTATAGGGTGTAGAATAATCGACGGTATTTACCATCTTCGGCCGATGAATCTTCCATTTGGTCGGATTGAGTCAAAACCGAAACCGACCTTCGGTCGCTTGCAACCGAGAATGGGCCGGCTGTTCTTGGGCTGTCAATGTAGCAAAGAGCCCGAGCGTGCCGATGACATACCGGGAACATCAAATCGCACTCTTCTTTCCATTCTGGGATAGCAGAACCAGAGAGTAGAATTTGAGGTTGTTGTTTGGACGGCGTTGCTTGCTGGTGTGGGATAAATAGTCAAAAATAGTTGTGCCGAATCCGTCAATGCCGAACTGTAGCGTGCGGACTTGGCAGCGGAGTGGAACCGAGCGTACAATGCCGAGATAGCCGAGCTACAAAAGAACCCTGAACCCAATATTACTCGGTCCCCGACATCAGCATCCATACCACCTCATCAATCGCCAATCCCGCCGCGTTTTACACCATGTTCAACTTCCAAAACATCGTCGATGAGGCTACTGCCGCCATCCAACGTATCCTGGAAACGAAGGTATTTGGCCCAGCCGAGGGCATGGCGCGGATCGACGCCTGGCATGAATCGACGCTTGAAATCATGCAACAACTTGTAAGTACATCATATTTCATGCTGAAATTTGCCGTTAACGTTAAACAGGACATCATCCGAGCGGTCGCAGCAAGCGCAGGCTTCATACCGAAGCTTGCGGTTGCTTGCGACATCCAGCTAGCCGGCTATCAAAACGACAGGTGGCCAAACTGGCCGGCCATTTTGAAGGAGGATGTCAGCGGACGGCCGGACCATCCATGGCTCCAGATCAGCGAAAAAGGCACCTCGGCGAAGAAGGCATCCGGGTCCAGAAGCGAGCCCGAGAAAATTGGGTCAAAGGTCATTGTCCCCCCTGTGACTTCGGTTTCTCCCTCGTCCAACCCGGCAGCAACAAGGCTTGCACCTGCAGCCCCGGTACCAAAGAAGGCAGCGGCTGCACCGGCGAAAGAGTCGGCCAAGCGAGCGTTGGCCCCACCCCCACCCCCACCCGTAGCCAGAGAGCTACCGAATATAAAAGTTCGTCCGGCCGAGAAACCGAAATTGGCAATGAAGAAGGTTGTACCAACGGCGGATTCCGACGTGGAAATGGTCGATGTCGTTGAGGAGCCGAAGGGCAAAAAGATCGACAAAGGGAAAGGGAAAGCCCGGGAGAAGGAAGACGAAGCTGAGGAACCCCGTGGCCGGTCGCGAGTTCGTGCTGAAGGTTCAGCGAGAGGGCGAAGTCGGGCGAGGTCGACACGCCGGTCACCAAGCACCCGCCCCCGGAAGGCATCGACCGCTCAGGCGGTACCAAGCGTGGCCGGTGAAGAACCGTGCGAATTGTGCAAGGCGAAAGGAGGGCCATGCACAAGAAAGCCCGGATTTGCGTGCGCCGAATGTAAAGTTCGCAAGGTAAAGTGTTCGTTCGCTCGGAAACGCGGACGATCCGTTTCCCGTCCTCGCCGGACTCCCTCGCGCCCCACCTCACCCGAGACGCAACAACCAGCGCCCCCCTCCCGATCCACCACCTTCCGACCCAAATTCACGATCAAGGTTCCCGGTGGTCAGGGCAGGTCTACAACATCCAAAGCTGCCTCTGGAACGCCGTCGGATGTAGCTTCGTCCCCGGCCGATCAGTCCGCAGGAGTCAAAGCTGGCACCGTTGGAAAAACCGTCGGGAAGCAGGCAGCGACCTCTAAGAGGCGTAAAGGTAAGAATTCGGTTACGCCAATTCATTCCGAGACTAATAGTTCTTATAGTCTTAGATGGCGTCGTCCTTAAGTCCTGCGTTAGGGCATTCGGGGTGATTCCCGAGCCAAATCGCCCTCTTCCTCCCGCACCTGCCGGCCACTCGTCCGCAGCGCCTGGTCCCTCAGAAGTCCCCCAGGACTATGACGGGTTATTACAAGCGTATTCCGATTTGCAGATTAGTCACGCGATGACTCAAGATCGGCTGTCCGCTTTAGAAGATGCGATGGGGACATTTGGCCAGACTTTGGAGCAACTCCGACAGCAACTCGGTTCGCGCTCGGCCGGTGCAGTGAGTTCCCAAACCTCTCGGCTATGATATCCATTTGATCGGAATCCGGATCAGTGCAACTCCACGCCTTCTGTCTCCCCCTCCCCGCATCCCAACCCAGCTCTTTCAAGCGAAGCGTCATCCGAGTCGGCGAACGCTTTTGCCGATGTTTCCGAGCAAGAAATCGGTGATGGATCCCCGGCCCTACCGGTCCCACTACCCGACCCGACCCCGATTACCCCGCCACCTGCCAAGTCTGCAGCAATGGTCGGCGAATCCTCGCCAACGCCGCGTGGATCCGTTCCGGTCATCGTCATTTCCCTCCCAGACGCTCGGGGAATGACACCGCCGACGCCAACTGGAGGCTGGCCGAGCCTGTTCCAATCTCCAGACGACATTCACAGCTCGTCAATGTTTGGAACTCCCTCGCTGCTCCTCCAGCCAGAGAGCGAGCAGCCGTCAACGTCTTCGGCCGGCAACGTTTCCCGAGCATCCTTACCCCCGGTTGAGGCGATGGCCAAACCGTCTGACCCAACGGACTCAGGCAGTCAGGGAGTGGATTCGGAATCGTCCAGTCTGATGGAGGGGGTAGAGGATGGACGTGGAATGGACATCGCAAGTCTGTAATGCTTCCCTTTTATTCCGGTATCTTTCATCTTTGTACAATGTCTCGGCTTACATGTACGTAGATAACTTTGTAAAATGTAAATGCAGATGAAATAAATGTTTGTCTATTTTCTGGTCCTTTTTACTGATGGTTGCGGACTGCCCGGCTGCTCCTTTCTCTTTCGACCCCGTCTCTGAACCGGCATTGATACATCCGCATCCACTGCAGCTGGAGCTTTTCTCGACCTTCCCGATCGTCATGGAGTCATCATCGCTATGTCAACAGAATTAAGCAGAATCACCCGACATTTTCAGAGCACTTCACCTTCACCATAATCTCTCTTGCTACTTTTCGGATTCCCTTTTTCTCTTCCTGAGGTCCCAGCCTTCCCAGCATCTTCTCTTTCTCGGGTGGACAGCGAGGCCTTCTTACCTCCTGACTTCTCCTCACCTGGCGCAGATTCCTTGGTCTTTTCCCTCTTCCCTCTCAGCCGTGCTATATGTCCAGACTCTGTATATTCCGTCAGTTATATCAATTATACAAAGAATGCTTTTCAGATACCCGGTCGATCATCAGCCGGTCTATTTTCCGACAACGTTCCATTCCTTGAATCCGACTGAGTCGCAGTCGGCATTGTCTTCGGCCGGGAAATCTCAGCTTCTGCGAATATGATCAGCATCAAACGATGCACAGAGCCCGTGGAATGTACCGTTAGTCCTCTTTAATGTTGGCTTCGGCCTCGGTCGCAAATTTGCGGCTTCTCCATCTCCAGCAGTCTTCTGCCCGGAAGGCCTCACTCTAGCTCCCGAGTTCTCCCCATCTACATATCTGGTAAGCATATCGAATATAATGCGGAATCTATTCTGCTTACCAGCAGTCGACTGCACCCTTCCCTTCGGCTTCAGCTTCATCCTCCGTCCTTCTGTCTGCAGTTCGCTCGTTGTCGGCTTTGGATTTCCAAGGGTAACCTCCGCATCTACAAATCCCGCCGTCGACCGCTTCAAAATCGGCTTCAGGCCTTGCCTTTGATCTGAGAACGACACTCCCTTCCTCGGCTGATTTGGTCGACGCTCTGCCTCGCTCTCGGTCCCTTCATCATCACTTTCTGTTCCATCATCAGCATCTTCTTCAGCAGTCTAGATGCTGCGTTGCCTGAAGTGTTGTTCAACCTCCTTTCCCTTCCTCTTCGACGCATCATCCATTCGCTTTCCACGTTTTTGCTTCGGATCCGGGGTCGCGTCGGTCTCATCATCGCTGCTCTCCACCGGAGAATGCAATTCGTCCTGTCCGTCCAACCAGTATTGGAATCCAAACGCGTTCCTCGGCACAACACGTTGTCTCTCCCGAATAAATTCCAGGAATTCCTTCGCCTCCCTGTTCAAATGGCTTGGATCGTCTGGAAATACAAAGC
This sequence comes from Rubroboletus rhodosanguineus, assembly GCA_038091115.1. NCBI lineage: Eukaryota > Fungi > Basidiomycota > Agaricomycetes > Boletales > Boletaceae > Rubroboletus > Rubroboletus rhodosanguineus. The sequence continues at coordinate 14,076 of JBBPNW010000380.1, forward strand.
CGGGAGGAATGTGTTCCTCATCGAATAGGGAATCCTGGAATTGGGCGAGCTTCTTAAAGGGTGCGGATACCTTTTTGTTCTTGCATATTAACCCTGACGAGTAGATATATCATTCTCCGTGCGCTCCACATACCCGGCCCACTTACTGTAATGGGCAGTCAAGAACCCCCGTACCATCGCCTGCAGGTCGTCCCGGCGAAGGTCCTTCAGCTCCGGAATCCAGATGCTACCATCCGGCCGAGTTACCATCTTCACCGGGCCATCGCTACGCTTTTGCCTTGGCTTCCTTCGTTTCGCACCTTCTCCTCCCTCCTTATTTGCATCATCGCCATCCTCGGCCCCTTCTATCCCATTAAAGCATTGCCGGACGTATTCATCCCATTTCCCTTGCATATTATCCATTCTGCCGAACCTGGGCCCGCCACCGATCTCCTGGTTGAAATCAAGCCTTGCCTGCATCAGAACAAGCAATACCGACGACAAAGCGAGTCCAGCAAAACGTCAACTTACAGATTCGAGAATAGTTCTCCCTTTTCATCCTTAAATCCGGTCAATATCACCATCCGGATTCTGCCCTTCTTCCACATTTCCTCAGCAAACCGTCTCACCACCGGACCGAAGCTCTTAGTTGCAAACCTACCGCGGTGGGTGAGCACCCGAGCGTAATTGCCAGCCCTGGTCGACTTACCGAGCTTTTGGTCACTTGAAGCACCCTCCCTATTCCATTCTTCTGCTTTTGCTGCTGCCTCTGCCAGTTTCTCGGATGACTGAGCTTTCATGACCTCGGTCAGCACTGTTTGGTAGTGCGCAAACATCCCGGAGGTCCCCGGCCGAGCTCCATATCGTTCCTCAATGGTTTTTTTGATAGCATCCTTGTGAAGTTCCCGAATCACCGACCGAGCTGTCCACCGGATTCCGCGGTTGAATTCCTTTTTCTTCCCCGAAGATCGGCCCTGTTGATGCATCCATCCAAGGTATGCCTATATCACATTCGGTCACACCTCAGTAACATTGCCATCATATGACTTACTTGCAGATCGGCGCATCCCATTTCTCCTGGTCCATCATAAGATTATCTGGCAGAATTCGAAGGTCCAGAGCCAGCGCCTTCCAGACAGTCGACCGCTTCCTTCCTTTCGCTGCCTTCCATGCAGGCCATCGACCTTGCAAGACTTCCAGAGCCTTCTTGGTAATCTTCACTGTCGGCTCCCCTTGTTGAATTCCTTGGTTTGAAGGCCCCGCAGCATTCATAGTTTCTTCTTCCTCAGCAAGAGCTTCTCCGACAATCTCGTCTTCTTCCTCTGCCTCGTTGTCCGAGCCATGGTAGATTGTTTTTTGGTACTCACTCTCCGCATAGTCTTCGGAATAGTCGGACATCGAGGACGCTTTGTACCTGGGTATAGATAGGATAGAAAAACGGTTTGGCAGACAGTTCACCCATTCAATCAATAACTTCACATTCCTGTGTGGTGTCTGCCTGTCATCTTTGGCAGGGCTCTAATAGCCGACATCAGATCAATTCTAGCCTCACTCCATGTGGACTCTTACCCTGAGGCACCTCCATTCTAGCCGGAATTGACAGTTGAACTACCACCCGGCCCATTTATTCGGCAAATACACCAGGGGCCGAGCAACAAACACATTGCCAAAGATGGCTAGCCCCGATCTCGGATCTGACATTAGCCGAATTGTCACTGGTCCCCGTCAAAAATATTATGGAACCACTAGGGCCGACCGAATCTGGCTGATCTGACATCAATCAGTCGTATTTTGCATTCCAATCCCAAGGCAGGCCTTTCCATCACTTTAAGCTACTACCTGGCCTACTTATCATCTCAGCATGTCAAAAAACCCATGCAGTTGGAAGAAGATCAATGCAGAGAATGTGACTCGCTCTGCATGGGTGACTAAAAAGACATCTAGGGGCCCAAAAATGTCATTCGTTAGACTGAATGCCAAGAAGACATTGACAACGCCATCTCAATCAAATCAGTCCACTCCGAGCAAGCCAGGCCCTTCCGACTCTCGGTTTACTTTCATGGATGACACGTCAGTCCATTGTCTCTCATCCATGCATTTCATGACTTGCTGTCCAGATATGATGCTGGAGATATAGCTTTCGATGAGATACGACCTCCGCGATTCCCTTCCAAAAATGTATGTACATATGTGTCTGAGATATATGCCAAACACAACCCAACTGATCACTTGTAGTCAACGAATCATTATCTCCGTGAATGGCTTCCGCACCAACAAGAATATCTACGGACTCTGTTGGACATGGAGGCCCCTCCCGAACCCCGCGAATGTAGCGTATGCCGGAGAGATGGCATTTACCGCTGTTCCAATTGTTTCGGTAAACCGCTGTTTTGCACCCGATGCTTCCGGGAGCAGCATCTCAGACATCCCCTTCACAGAATTGAGCAGTGGACAGGATCATTCTTCCAGGAATCATCCCTGATCCGGGTAAGTTGATCAAATCGCGCATCAGCGTTTAATCATGGGACCCATACCACGCAGACCGGGTTCCAGCTTCATCTCGGTCATGATGGGAAATCTTGTCCGGCAGGGGGTCCATCAGTTCCCTCCGCTCCACCGGGCCCTTTGCTGATGGATGATGAGGCATGGGAGGATTTGGATCGGGAGGACATTCCTGGACACTTGCGCCCTCCAGCCGGTTCGGATTATCTGACGGCGGTGGACTTGACCGGCATCCATTTCATTACCATCAACCGTTGCGCATGTCCCGGGTCAGATCCAGAATACCTCCAGCTCTTCAAATCAAGCCTATTTCCAGCAACCCTACTGCGTCCCAGAACGGCATTCGCATTTCGCGTCCTAGATGACTTTATCAGGGACAATCTGGAGTGTGGCACCTCGGGAATGAACTATTACAGTAAGCTGCGCCGGATCACGTCAAGCGTATTTCCGCATCTTGTTCCGGTATGTTTTATGATTTAATTGCTCCTGCTCTAAAGTTGTTATAGAGCCGATACCGAGAGCTACTCCGAGCCAGCAGGCAATGGAGGCTGCTTAAGTTGCTTAAATGGAATGGCTTCGGTCATCGGTCCTGTTCGCCGAAAAAAGGAGAGCTCGCCCTGTTCTGCCCGGCTTGTCCCCAACCAGGTATTAATATACGCGTTCCGGTTGAACAGCTGTCGGAGTGAGTCATACGCTCGACGATTTCAAGCAGTAGTTAACGTCTCGAAGTTGGAAATATACCCGGACCATCATCATGGACGGGAACTTCAAAGCCGAGCGCGTGCGGGAGACGAGGCCAGAGGACCAAGTGTGGCTTATGGACGGCCTCGGCTACATGGTCACAAGGCCGGAATATCAATCCTATCTCAGAACCACAAGCCATCCTCTTGAAGTATGGATTTAATGCAGTCCGCGAGATGCAGATGATGACTGACATGGATTCATAGCGGTCGACATGCAACAATCACCGAGCTGTCAGCCAGGCAAATGCAAGCCGAGGGAGATTGGAGGCGACTGGAATCGGCAGCTCGGCTTGTGCCCGGCATGGCTGTTTCATCCCGCACTCGGTAGTCGACTTTCAGAAAGGGGAAAGGTACTTGCATGACAGCCGGAATTGGAACTGCCGTCACTCACATCGCAGCAGACAGGTAAACATGGACTATTCCTTCGCGAATGCATTGGCCTACAATACGATCGACATTTCCTGGGTGATCAGCTTCTATGACATTAATTGCGCTTACATGAAAAAGCTGCGTGCTCGGCTAAGGGGCAACCGATACATCAGCCTTCCGCCGAAGATCGACATCGTACCGGGGATCGGAATATGGCATGTTCACGGGCACCAGCCGGCATGCTTTCCAAGATATGCACCGCTGTTTATTCCCGGAGCCGGGTAGGTTGATGGGGAGATCATTGAGACGTCGCGGTCTGCGTTAAACATTGTGTCCGGATCCGCTCAAGGAATGTCCTCCCCGCATCGGCAAGAGCTTCTCGATTTTCAGATGAACGATTCCAATTTGTTAAAGATGATCCGAATGGGTAACTAAGCATTCCAGCCGCGTGATAAATAAACCGAGCTGACAGCAGCTTCTCAGGGGGGAACCTTGCAAGAAAGCTCAAGGCCGCTAGGAGGTCCTCGGCCACGGCACATGCGGCATTCTTCGATCTCGATTCGGAAATTGCGGAGGATTTGAGAGCAACGTGGGTTCAGGCGGAAAGAAAGGCTATGGACGGGCGCATCTTAGACCTATCTTGCATGGACATCTTTGAGGTCCAGCTTCAAAAAGGTGTGCTTGCTGTGGGATTCGGGCAGACCTTCTGACCGATTCTACGACAGCTCCGACAGTACGATCGGTAGAACTGGAATTGCTGCAAGACGTCCCTGACAATGGCAGTTCGCACCGCGGAGCAGCAACCTGGCTAGCAAAGGGACTCAAAATAGAGGAGGCCCAAATAGGCCTGAAACGAGACATCAGACGGATGGGCAGTCGAGGGACCGATCTTGTTATGATATACCACATTTTCAAACTTTTTCGTACTTACTCTTTTTCTTCGTCAAGATCAGCACGTGACCGTGCGAACTATCACCTGACCTGAGGCTAGACTCATGACGTCATATGACA
>JBBPNW010000381.1:0-18669 GCA_038091115.1 Rubroboletus rhodosanguineus
GAGCCTTTTGCTTGTCTTCATAATCCTTTTGCTGGGTCAAGTCAAAGTGAATCATGCTATCATGGTGACTTTGAATAGCAATCATCACTCGCTTATAGCAGTTGTGAACAGTGCCTACAGAGACACCTGCCCACTCTGCCATATCCTGTGAGGTAGCTGCATTACCATAATGCCCAGCAGCATTGAGAAAAATTGCAAGCTGTATCTGAACTGGGAGCTGTGGGCAGTTGGAATTATTATGGAAGATGGGATGATCTTGAATATATTCAACAATCTTGACAAAGACATCAAACGAGACTCTTAGCTTGCGCCAAAAAAGCTTAGGGTTGTGCAATTTCCATTCATCAAGGAGTTGGAGCTGTGGAATTCGGGTAGAATGGGGGTAAGCCTGGAGAACATGGGCCCTTCTGATTTCATCTTCTTGTGCTGTAATAACTTCATAGAAGTTTACAAGAAGCTCTTGTATGGGGATGTCCACTCCCAGTGAGTTGTTACTAGACAAGTTAGAATCAGATTGTGTTGTCCCAGATAATGTGTGAGATAAGTCAGAATTGCCAGTGGAATCTGCAGAAGAGGTGGATGGGGATTCTTCATTTACTGCATCAAGCAGCATTTGCACATAAATTTGAACCCCTAATTGTTCTTGGGCTTGGGATAGGGCATTAAGCAGTTTCTGGCGCTTAGTGATGCGGGGCATTTTCTCACATTGCTAGGTTGTGTGCAGCCAGCCTTTATATCAGGTGGCCCGGGGTTATTTCCAATTATCTATGATGTATGTGGTTGGCCGGCATTACATGACATCTATTTGTGCAGTGCCACTGGTCCAATAGTGTCACATGAGCCATGAATTGTCAGCCAACATTTGATCAGAGCTCAAAAATACCACCACATTTGTGGCTGTGTTGGAGCTACATCGGAGCTTGAATATGTGGCTTACGTCATCACATTGTTCTGTAGCTACTAGGTTCGCTTAATAGATTACGTTGGTTAACTTTCGCAACTTTGAGAGTCCCTATTGGATCACTATTATACATCATGCTTGGAACATAGCCTGACCTCGCTTACTCCGTCATCAAGATGTCACAATTCTCTTCCAACCCTTTGGAAGAACACTTGCAGAAGGCGATGTATATCATTCACTATCTCTTCTCTACTAAGGAACTCTGCTTGTTGTACCAAGGTGCTGATAACCATGGCTTCCTCGGATTTAGTGACATGGATTGGGGAGGTGACGTTGAAACACGTCACTCTACAATGGGTTATGCTGTCTTCCTTGCTGATGGAATAGTCTGTAGAAATGATGTAGTCACTATGTATTAGGGTAAGTAGAAGTACTATACCTATAGAAATGATGTAGTCACTAAAGAGAAGTAACTACAGTATGAAGTGTCTAAGTATGGTGCTTACATAAGCTACCAGATATGGAATCAATAAATCCAACACTCCCCTTCAAGCATAAAGCTATCAAGTTGGGGTGCTTGCTCAGAAGAAAAGAAATCTAAATACCTGTAGAATGATACCCATAAAAATCCTAGGTATTCTGTAGTCCATATGTAGCATTTGCACAGTGTAGGTAGTCCGTACATCAGGGAAACTGTGATGGAAAGATAATCCTAGATAATCCATGAAGGAGGTTTTTATAAAGATTATAATGAATTATCAATTGCCTTCAAGGATTATCTAGGATTGTCTTTCCATCACAGTTTCCCTGATGTATGCGTCCATTAAGTGTGCACACGTGAGTAGTTTCCTAAAATAGTAAGTCACAGCTTGGTTAGTGTGCTGGCTGACCGTGAGTGTGTGATCTCGTTTTTGTCTCTGTTTGCTGTGCTGCATCATCCTTGGTGTAGCTATGGGGTTAGTTCCCCAGCTCCCTATACTCCAAATACAATATTTTCAAGTCGTCTGAACTGCTCGATAAGGTCCTGACATGAGTGCGTGATGTGGTAGGTCCAGTTTCTTGATCAGGTCCAATTGACTTTTCTAGGTTGTGATTTCATTCGTCCTCGACGATGTGGTGGGTTGGGTTGGTGCATAGGTCACCTGTGGTTGTTGTTAGGTTGTGCGGATGGCACTGGTGCATCCATTGTCATGCACCTGCGCCGCTCATGCTGATTTGCCTTGCCTTTAGCAAGCAGCCTTGTATTGACTCATGTCAAGTCACTGTGTATGCCGCTCATTGCGCCATTATGCCAGCACCCTCACCCATTATTATATCCGACTCCATTGGCATTATTTCGGTGCTCCAAACCACCCTCATCAACTCTTGACAGTTTCAACTCACCTCTATGGCCTTCAGGCCTTCAATCTTGACACAATGGCTTCGGATCAATCATGCACCATCCCAGATCGCTCCCAGGGTCTGTCCCATCGCCATGGATGCTGTTTACAATGTTTTCATGTGCTGGTTCGCTTTTGTCGTCTCCCAACACACCCAACATGTCCAAATCACCTCCTGGCACAAATCACGCGATATCTCAACTTGGCAACTTTGGATCGTTGTCACACCACTTCAGATTGTCCCCATGGTCTATTCCATTGGTTTGGGTGCTGCCTGCAATGTTCCGATAGGCCATTTTGCCTTTGTCATCTCCCAACATCCTCAAATCATCCAATCAGCCTCTAGAACTTAAATCTTGACTTGGCAACTTTGGATCGACAATGTGCTGCCTACTATGGCCTGTAGGACGTTCAAGGTAGTTGTGGAGGTCATCAGATGTGGTTGTTTCACTGTTGGTGGCTGTGCTGTCACAGCTCCCAACATCTCGCCACTCCTCCTTGAGCTCAACACTTGGGGGCTCTCCTTCTTGCTGGAGTCATTCAGCTGGTTCATCAGGTGGTTCAGGTGGAATGGGTAGCTGGTGGGGTCATTCTAGTGAGTCTGTGATGACCTGCAGGGTACGCTGATCATTCCGTTCAAGTTTTGTCTGTGATCATGATTGCCTGCTTGAATTCCCCTTCACCACCTCGATCGATGCAGTTCAGCATGTTGCCTTTTCCTCCACCTCATCCTGCACATCTTGGCACACTTCTACAACTTCAACAGTGGCTGCTGCATCTGCACGCTTGTGCACAACATTCTCAATTTGTTCATTGGCAATCTCAGCTGGTATCCCTTCACCACCTCGCTCACCCATGCCATCTGGCTGGTCAGGCAGCTCTGTGGGTGCATCTGGATGACACTTGTCATCACCCATCACATTCCCAGGGTCTTCCGATGGTCCTGGCTTGTCAATTTCACCTTGTCGGCCATAGTCACACGATGTGCTCTGTGTGCTTGCACTAATCACTTTGTCAGCATCTTTGCTATCTGCAGTAAGCTTAATGCTCTTGCTGCTCAACCATACCAACTCCCCCTCAAGCGGTACGCTCTGAGGTTCAACCAGTGAGCCATCATGTTGAACTTCTTTGACTAAGTCTGTTTTGCAGGGATCTTCAGATGCTGTGTTTGTGTGGAAGACATTAGTGTTATCACCGACACTCAGGCTTCTCATTGCAGCAGGACCTTTGCTAGTAGCAACCTCAGCTCCAGCTCCTTGCCCACTTGCTGTAACGAAGTAACAATTTTCATTTTCATTCCTTTATCTTATCTTATCTTATCAAGCCATGCAATTATCTTATCGCACAATATAACAGTGGACTTGTAACTTTTCTCTCTTCTTCTCCTTCTCTCATGCTCACAGATGCTCTTTCTCTATTTAGTTATTGTAATGAAGTGACAATTTCTTTTCCTTATCTTATCTTATCTTATCTTATCTTGATCTTATCTTATCAAGCCACGCAATTATCTAATCTCACAACATAGATGTGGACGTGTAACTTTTCTCTTCATTCCTCTTGCACTCACAGACACTTTTCTCTATTTAGTTATATTCATGTTCTCATGAGATCCAATCTCATTCTCACATTCATTACCATATGTTCTTCTTTTCATTTCCACTCTATGCTTCCATTCTTTCCCACAGATACTACCGTTATACTTCTCTTCCATTCTGCCACACCATGTGTGTGCAGCACATATTTAATCTCTGTTATCATATATACATATGTAGTAGTGTATAGCTTGGTCTGTGCACATCTTGCTGCACTATATAAACCCCAAGAAGCCCACTGGATGTCCTCTAGTTTGGTTCTCTTGGTTTCTCCCCTTGAAGTCCTTGAGCCTTGCTCACCCCCTACATTCCTTTATTGGTTATGACATGTGCAGCCTAGAGAGGCCTAGGGCCAATCTTACAAAGTACAACTTCAAGGTTGGTTGTTTCAGTTATATTCATGTTCTCACGAGATCTAATCTTGTTCATTTCTGTCCTATGCTTCCATTTCACTCTCACTGTAATTACTGTCTTATGCTTCCCTTCCATTCTGCCACACCATGTGTGTACATCATGTATTTCATCTCCGATACTCATATATACTTATGTAGCCATGTACTCTCATGCACAGCTTGGTCTGTGCACTTATGCCAATACTATAAAAGCCCTGTGGACAAGGGCTGGCATCCCCAGTCTAGTTCACTTGGTTCTTACCTGCAAAGACCTTGTGATATTCCTCTCCTCTCTCCTCTACTAGGAACTTGTGTTGTGACCTAATGATCTTGTATTTGATCTTTGTGGTTGTTTCACTTGAACTAGACTTTAACATCCTTACCTCACAAATGCAACTTTGCCAAATGATTGAGCAAGTGTGTTGATCCTAGACTCAAGTTGAAAACATGGACTTATAGTCGTCCAGTGTTCTTCCATTGGACTCCTCACTGAACCCTCCCTTCCCTACCAGCGCCTGATCGTCCTAACCAGGATATTTCCCTTCATCCAATCTACCGTGCTATCGTGGCTGTAGAAGAGTGGTTGAACGATGTAGAGCAGAACCTAGTTGTAGAAGAAGATGTGCCACAAGTGGAATTTGTTGTGTCAGAGAGTGTGAGAGAGTTGAGGACCCAATCACCTTATAAGGAAGCTCTTCACGAAGTACAGCGAAATTTCTTCCCTTTCACCCAATTTGGAAACTTTATCAACATCTCCCCGATAGAGATTGACCAGGAGTCAGCTCTACCAGATTATGACACCAGGGTAGATGAAGCAGAGTTTGATCCCAACAATCTCCCTCCTATCCCACGTGTCTTTGTGAAAGAAGAGGAGGCCGTAGAACTGCAACCAGCCATAAGGGAACTCTCACCTTATACAGGCATTGATTACATTGCTCTTCACAGAGAAGCTCAGATAGCTCCTGTGAAACGACAAAGGGAAGACTTGATCGAAGAAAGACCAGTCAAAAAGGCTAAAGTCGTCAAAAGAAGGATGATAAGGAGACTGAGACCTGAAGAAGATGACTCCCATTCCAGAGTAGTCTTACAACCCTGACACACGCTCCACCTGCCAAAGAGATTCTGGCAGTAGCTGATTTAATACAATTTCCTTACTCTTTTCCACTGAACAATTCACCATGTCTCAACAACTCACATTAATGCTTGGTGAAGGAAATGATGCCACTGGGCAGCAACAGAATAAAGCAATCATAGCCAAATTTGCAACGGTTATGAACAATGGAAACAGACTTAACAATCAGGTCGTTGAGTTAAGACAAATGATCATTGCTCAGCAAGAGCAACTACAAAGAATGATGGAAAGCATTGACCATCTATCAAGGAGAATTTGGAGCTTGGAGTTACCACCGGCTCCACAAGCACCAGAGCCGACAGAACCAGCACCACTAGCAAGCAGGATTACCCGTAAAATAGAATTGTTTGCTGATCCAGGAGACCAAATTTGAGAAATGGTGGGCCAAAATGAAAACTTGGCTCAATGTTAACTGAGAAAACATACGATGGGGCTTATACGAAGCAGTTGTCGCTATTCTCTCCCACCTCAAAGGACTGACCACTATGGTTGGCACAAACACACTTAGCACAAGAACAGACTTACACCTGGGATGTGCTCATCTCAAATGTTGAAAGTTTATTCTGGTCCACAAACCAAAAGGACTGGGCAAGGAAGGAGCTGAAAAGCTCAAACAAGAAACAATGCCCATTGACAACTTCATTGTCTGATGGTAGGGTCTTTTTTACAGGCCCAGATTGATAAAAGCCATGCGATTGATCTATTAGAGAATAATGTCAAGTGAGAGATTATATCTCAGATCTTCTGACAAGGAAAATGCCAGACTAATGTCCAGGTATACATCAATGAGATCAGAGAAGTTGGATGTGCCCACAAGGCCTTCAATTTCTTCAAGGGAAGTGCTGCCTCACGCTTTCAATCAAACAATGGAGGCAAAAGGGACTCTAATGTGATGGACATAGGGTCAACATCACAAGGCTGCTTCAATTGCGGCAAGGACGGCCACAGGGTGGCCGATTGTAAACAGCCCAAAGTAAAATGCCTGGACTATAACTGGTTCACCAGCAAACACAAGTATTCCTGCAAGTGTAGGAAGGCACAAGCACATGCTGCCAAGAAAAAGGAAGCTGCTGAGAGTTGGGACTCTGACTCAGAAGCAGAAGGTCCCTCCTGGAATGGGGTTAAAAGTGCCCAACAGAAGGAGGAAGCATAGGTCCATGCGACAAAAGGGATGTTATATGAGGAAGCCCTCACTTACTTCAAGGATTCATCGAAAAAGGAAAAAGGTAAGGCCTGAGAACCGATCAGGGTGGTTCAAAGGCGAAAATAGAAAAATCCAAAAACAGGTATGATTATTTAAATGTGGAGGAGACTGACTCCAACAGCTCCACAGACATTTCATCTCTTACATCAGAGGTGACTCCTAGTGAGCGCAGCAGGGACAATAAACCTGTGCTTGATTCCTCTTCCAAAAAAGAAAAAGTTGATGAAAACCCTGATATTTATGTCAGAAATGTGAACTTGGGATGAGAGATTTTAGTCCTGATTCACATTGCATCACAAGAAACTCCCATGGACACGCTCAACATAGAAGTATTGCTCAACAGCAGAGCCAATATGATATTTATCAATAAGAAGTGGGTCATTAAGTGAAAGCTTCCCCTTCGAGCATTATGCAATCCCGTTGATGTTTACAATGTGGATGGCACGAAGAATCAGGCTGGCAAGATTACACACAGCGCTCATATTATTATTGACTTCAAGGGACACAAAGAATGTGTTACCGCAGAAGTTACCAATTTGGGTCTGAATCAAATGATCCTCAGATATACATGGCTGAGGTGCCACAACCCTCGCATAGATTGGATCACAGGAGATGTTGAGTTGACTAGATGTCCTCAACACTGCCATGCTTTACAGCCAGCACCAGTCTTCGCACATTACATTGAAAAAGAGGAGCAAGATCTCCAATACCAAATTCAAGCGGCTCTAGAACAGCTAGAGGTTGCTGCCACTGAGAAAAACATTACAAAAGAAGAAAAGAAGCCTACAGAGAAAAAACTCATTCCCAAGGCATATCATGATTATTTAAAGGTCTTCTGAAAAGGAGAAAATGAACGCATGCCGATAAGGAAACCATGGGATCACCCAATAGATATGAAGGAGTCATTTGTGCTGAAGAAAGGCCGATTGATATCACTATCCCCATTGGAACAAGAAGAGGTCATGGTGTTCATTGATGACCAACTAAAGAAGGGTTACATAAGGCCCTCTAAATCTCTCAGACAAGCCCCATGTTTTTCATGCCTAAGAAAGACAGCAAAAAGTGAATGGTCCAGGACTACCGCTATCTAAATGAACACATGGTTAAAAACAATTACCCGCTGCCATTGATTGGTCAGCTAGTGGATAAATTAAAAGGAGCAAAGCTCTTTACGAAAATGGAACTATGTTGGGGCTACAACAATGTTCACATCAAAGAAGATGACGAATGGAAGGCAACCTTTGTTTGCTTCCAAGGAGCATATGAACCACTCATAATGTATTTTGGGCTATGCAACTTGCCCAGAACCTCCGAAGTGATGATGAATAAGATCTTTGCTGATATGGATGGAGTTGTGGTTGTCTATATCGATGACCCCATGATTTTTACGAAAACAGAAAACCAAAAAGAACATGATGACATCGTGTGGGAAGTATTACGGAGATTGGAAGAAAACAATCTCTTCATCAAACCTGAAAAATGTTCTTTCAGTAAGACCGAGGTTGATTTTCTTGGCATGATCATAGGAAAAGATGGAATTCACATGGACTATTCCAAGGTCAAAGTGATTCTAGAATGGCCTGCTCCCACCAATGTGGAAGGAGTTAGAAGCTTCTTGGGGCTTGCCAATTTTTACCATCGCTTCATCAAGAACTATACACAAGTCACATGTCCACTTAACGACTTATTGAAGAAGGACACAGGATTTGAATGGTCCACTTCACAGCAAATCACATTTGATATGCTAAAAGAAAAATTCACAACAGCACCTGTATTGGTATATCCAGACAACAATTGCCAATTCTGTTTAGAAACCGATGTGTCAGACTATGCTATGGGAGCAGTACTTTCTATATTTAAAGATGACAAATGGCACCCAGTTGCCTATTCCTTGCATTCGATGTCTCTGGAAGAACGGAACTACCTGATTGCAGACAAGGAAATGTTGTTGATTATTCATGCGCTAGAAATCTGGCATCACTATTTGGAAGGCACAAAGTTCTAATTTGAGATTTGGAATGATTATGCCAACCTACAGTATTTTATGAAATTGCAAGATCTGAATCATCAGCAAGCCCGATGGTATCAATGGTTAATGCATTTCAATTACATTTTTGTCTATACAGTAAGCCTGGCACTTCTAATGTAAAAGCCAATGCTCTATCACGTCGCAAAGATTATGCCCAAGGAGTCGAAGATGACAACAGGGATATTATTTTTATACCGCCAGAGCGAGTACAAACCCAGACCAGGGTTGAAATTCACAATGAAGGCAAACAAATCTTAAAACTCATCAAAAGCTGGATAGTTCTGCTCAAAGAGAGTGAAGTGATTGATTTGTGCCAAAAGTATGGTGCATGCAGGGTCGATGAACTGCTTTATCGGGATCACCAGATCTATGTTCCAGATTCTGATGACATAAAAATGAAGATACTTAATCTATGCCACAACTCTCCAGTTGCTGGTCACCCAGGAATGGCAAAGACGCTTGAACTGGTAGAGAGAAGCTATTGATGGCCCAAGATGACTACTTTTATCCACAAATATTTATCTTGATGTGACAGGTGCACTCAAATGAAAACTAGAAACCAGCCCAAAGTAGGGCTGCTCCAACCCTTAGAGGTCCCACAAGGGCCATGGCAGGACATCTCTGCGGACTTCACCACGGATCTGCCTTTATCTAATGGCTTCAACTCAATCCTAGTGGTTGTTGATCGTCTTTCCAAAGAAACAGTATTTATCCCATACAATAAGACTGAAACGGCACTTAGCACGGCTAAACTATTCCTTGACCATGTGTGGAAGTACCATGGACTTCCCACATCTATTGTATCAGACTGAGGACTGCAATTTGCATCTGCAGTCATGCAAAAAATGTGCAAGCGTCTTGGTATCCAATCTAAATTATCAACTGTGTTCCATCTGCAAACAGACGGACAAACGGAGCGTATAAATACATAGAGACCTGCAGCAGTACCTTCGTTTATACTGTGCAGAAAAACAAGATCAATGGACCGATTGGCTTGCCATCACCCAGTTCTCCTATACAGTAATTCAAAGATGCAGACATCTTCAAAGAAAACACCCTTCAAAGTGTCATGCAATTACATTCCTGGGATGGGAATTGATCAGCGTGTTTCTAAGGCACCAGCTGCCAAGGAATTTGCTGATTGTTATGAATCGTTACACTTCATCGTCTCATTTCTTTCATTTCATTCTTTCTACTTAACGTTCACTACTGATCACTACTACTGATCATACGTTCTCTTATCAGATGATTAGATTCCTTATCTTATCTTATCATGTCACATGATCTATCATGTGACTGTGGTAACCCTTCATTACTTCACATTCATTACTTACCCTCATCACACGTCTAGACCTTACGGTCTGACATCCGTTCTGGACCAACACACGGTGACCACATTCCTTTAATCACTGTTGGTCCAGATCCTTAACCGCAGTCCATGATGTCATCTCCTTCTCACCTTACTCATACGATTCCCACATGACATCATACCCTACGCCCTCTTACTATATGTAGCATAGTTGTACTCTGTTTGTATCATGGTCCATGCGCCTAGCACAACACTATATATACTGGGCCCTCTAGACGAACTCTCCCCAGTTCGTTTATTGGTGTCTACGTTTGCCAATAGCTCAAGTGCTAAGCAAGTCACTTAACGTCCTCACAAGGCATCTGTTGCTGGTTAAGAAACCCAGAGCGGATTATGGGATCAATGTGATATCCTCTACATTTCTGCGCGTCTATGCTTACATCTTTATCTACCCTTATCCACAAACAAGTCTTACTTTCTGGTTGTTGTTCAACTCAGCTCATCATTGTATCTGCTAAGCAATCCCACATTCGCTTCACCGATGACATGACAAACACATTAGAAGAAGTCAAAAATAATTTAAAAGAAGCTCAGGACTGTCAGAAGGTCCAAGCGGATAAAAAACAGGCTAATGCCCCTATTTATTCACCTGGCAACAAAGTATGGCTCACCACAGAAAATTTGCATTTGACATGAGCTTCTAAAAAGCTCACAGAGAAGTGGATTGGTCCCTTCCCAGTTATCGAGATGATCAGTACCAATGCAGTGAAGTTAAAACTGCTGCAGACTATCAAAATTCACCCAGTTGTGAACATCTCAAGAGTAAAACCATATAAAGAAAGATTAACAGGCCAACCTGTGGTTGTGCCTGGACCTTTAGAAGTCACAGAAGATTGTGATGTAGAATGGGAAGTTGACTTCATTGTTGACTCCCGATTAAAATATAAAAACCTGGAGTATTTTGTGCATTGGAGTGGCTACTCTGACGAGGATAGAACTTGGGAACCAGCAGGTAACCTCAAGGGTGTGTAAGACATGATCCGTGATTTCCACACCTTCCATCCCAATGCTCCTAGAAAATTATCTATGATGTCTGCTCAGTTTGAACAACTTTTTAACCCCTACATTAACCATATGGAGGCGGACCCTTTGAACCTGCCCTTTAATCGCCTGGAAGTCGATCCCTAGAGAGGGGGTAGTGTAACAAAGTGACAATTTTCATTTTCATTCCTTTATCTTATCTTATCTTATCAAGCCACATGATTATCTTATCACACAACATAACAGTGGACTTGTAACCTTTCTCTCTTCTTCTCTTGCACTCACAGATGCTCTTTCTCTATTTAGTTATATTCATGTTCTCACAAGATCTAATCTTGTTCCCACATTCATTTCTGTCCTATGCTTCCATTTCACTCTCACTGTAATTACCATCTTATGCTTCTCTTCCATTCTGCCACACCATGTGTGTGCATCATGTATTTCATCTCCAATACTTGTATATACTTATGTAGCCATGTACTCTCACACACAGCTTGGTCCGTGCACTTACAGTATGTCAATACTATAAAAGCCCTGTGGATGACAGTTGGCATCCCCAGTCTAGTTCACTTGGTTCTTACCTGCAAAGACCTTATGATATTCCTCTCCTCTCTCCTCTACTAGGAACTTGTGTTGTGACCTAATGATCTTGTATTTGATCTTTGTGGTTGTTTCACTCACAGTCTCGAGTGCCTCACCCTCTCCTCTACCTGCTATCTTGACCTTTATACATTCCCTGGCATGGTGACCTTGCTTGCCACACTTTTGACAATTGCCAACAACTTTTCTTGTGCTGTGCGCAGCCACACCGCATAATGTTCCTTTAGTAGGTACCGCTGGCCTTGTAGTCATTGTAGTTGCCTTGAATAAAACTTGTAAACTGTTGAACATCTCACAAGCTGTCTTTGACTAAGTGAACTGATTGTGAATAAGTGGTGAGGTAGTCGTGACAATTAAGTACTGGGCTTTCATGTCACAGCGCATCCATGTGGCTGTACCCTGCAGGTCCCATGGTCCATTTGGCTTTATTTTGGTGCCATCCAGTAGTCTGACTAATCCTTGCACTGCCGCTGCTTGAAAAAGCTTATTGTAGTAATCTGTCCAGTTTTGTCCATCTGCTCAGTGTAACAAAGTGACAATTTCTTTTCCTTATCTTATCTTGATCTTATCTTATCAAGCCATGTGATTATCTAATCTCACAACATAGACATGGACTTGTAACTTTTCTCTTCTCCCTCTCGTGCTCACAGACGCTTCTTTTCCATTTAGTTATATTCATGTTTCCACGAGATCTCATCTTGTTCTCACACTCATTACCATATGTCTTCTTTTAATCTCTACTTTATGCTTCCATTTCATTCCCATGGTTATTACTGTCTTACTATCTATGCTTCTCTTCTGTTCTGCCACACCTCATGTTGGCAGCATGTATTTAATCTCCATTATCGTATGTACATATGTAGTAGTGTACAGCTTGGTCTGTGTACATCATGCTGCACTATATAAACCCCAAGGAGCCCACTGGATGCTCTCCAGTTTGGTTCTCTTGGATCTTTCCCTAGAGACAATGTTCCCTCCTCATAAGTCCCTTACTCCTGAGTTCAGTGATTTGCCTAGGACCTAAAGCATTACAGTCTATTAGGTTGTTTCACTCAGAGTGTGGGAATCCCAGTCTTGGCCATTCTGGGAATTTGAGTGAGTGGACTACCTTCTTAGCTCAGGCAGGGCTCATAATCTGTAGAAAGATGTAGTCACTAAAGAGAAGTAACTACAGTATGAAGTGTCTTTCGATAGCACTTTGTGATCACAGGAGAACAGAGAGATGGATCAATTGCTGTGTAACTAGGTACATACCAAACATGTAGAGAGGGTATGAGGAAATGACTATGGGATGACGAGTAGGATTGGAAGGCTGAGGGAGGAAATGGGCTAGAGCACGGAGTGCTAGATGGTCCCCTACAGCAGCAGGAATCTGTGGCAAAGGTGTGAGCTGTGAGGGCAGATGGGATCGCCTCACAGGGTGCTTTGCTGCAGAAAACATGTGCTAGTGCACGAGGGACCCTAGGAACAGAGCTGTGAGGCACCGAAAAAGAGTTTGAGATCTGGGAGTGGTGGGTGGGTGCAACGATGAACCATGAGGGGAGAGTGAAGCTGGTTGAGTGGCATAGTAGTGGTATGGGAGAAAGAGGGAAGTGCTGCTTATCTACACTTGTCCAAAGACTAAGCTCTGTGGCTGCTATTGTGCCTCATTATGCTATAGAGTAACACTCTAAGTATGGTACTTACATAAGCTACCAGATATGGAATCAATAAATTCAACATAGTCTCTTGGCTTTCCAGACAACAATGGAAGATTGCTCTTTCCTCTACTGAAGCTAAGTATATTGGTATGACTGAAGTTGCCAAACAGCTCTTTTGGATACGGTTGCTATTTAGTGAAATAGGCTTCCTGAATATTCTGCCTGTCAACCTCTATGTTGACAACCAAGGTGCTATCTTTCTCACTTCAAATCCTGCCCAAGAAGGACATATGAAACACATTGAAATACCCTTCCACTATATACGGGAATGTGTTCAGGATAGAAAGATCAACCTTTTCTCTATCCAGATGAAGGATTAAACTGCAGATATCTTTATGAAGAATCTGACATGTGATCACTTCATGGAGAACTGGTCTGCTCTCACTTTATCTTGCTATCCCTCATCTTCTTCATAATAGCAAGGGGAAGTATTGAAACTATTTAGTTTCTATTGTCTAACAGACTATTTCCTATGTTACAAGACCTATCATACTTACATCTTTTGCCTTGTGCTTTGCACCTAGACGTGTCTTAATAGACTGCTCTAGACTTTGATCATGTGACCTATGATGTCACGGTCCAGACCAGTGATGTCAGAGCCCTCTACCCTGCTCTAGACTCATAATGTCATATGATCAGTCATGCTAACTGATGCTGACTGAGAGGCTTACTGATACAGCCAATGGCATATCACTCTCATGGTCTGAGGGCTTACTATATATGGTCCAAGCTCCACTTAAACCTTACTCTGTGTAGTATATAGGCTGGGACTCATTGTCCCAATATTAATAAGTTCTCATCAAGTCCTTGCAGTGCCTACTAGCACTTCTAAGCTTACCAGCTTACTCCTCATCAACACTCAAGTTCAATTCCATCTTGTTGGTACAGACTCATACCCAGATTAGTGAGTTTCTCCACTAATCTCATAACTACCCTGCTCACCCTCAGCTGTGCACATGAAGAAGCCTTGTACTGCTTCTTTAGTGCATACCCTGCAGGATGCCTTGGCTTGAATGAATGAGTTGACTTCAAAAGCGGTCAAGGTCATTAGGGCCTTGTTAATGAGGGCAATGTTGAATGGCAGTGGGGTTGTACTTGACATCATTGTGCCACTGGCAGTGGATGCAAGCTGTATAGTGGAGGACAATGAGATCACCATTGTCATTGAGATGCATGGGGTGGTTTTCCAGGTTCCAAAAGAACTTGGCAAGCAAGTTGACATGTTTGGGAGTCCACAATGCCTGTTTGATGTGGTGGAGGAAGGAGTTCTTCACTTGTAGGAAGTCACTGAAGGAGAGTTTGTAGTTGGCTTTGGCATTGTGGAAGGCTTTGATGGATGTGGTGGGGCAAAGGGTGAGGACATCATGTGAGCCAGTGATGCTGAAGGTGTCGTCAGCTTGTGAGTAGTGATTTTTGGTGGCTTCAGAACAGCCTTCATGAGAGAAATACCAGAGTTCAACAAATTCATAGCTGGTGAGTTTCTGTAGGGTGAATTGGGAAGAGCAGGGGACTATGATGGTAGGGGGTAGTCAGTTCTCATCAAAGTCTACTTGCTTGGGTTTCTTTTTCTCAAGCTCTTTGTGCTCTTTGTGCTCTTTCTCAGCTTTGGCCTCAGCGAGGCAACATTCTTTGGCATCCTATGCAATCTGCTTGAGGTGGCGTCATTCATTCGCTTGGTCTTCAAGATCTCAGGCCAGGTTCCATGCTTCTACACATGTTCGGTGTTCGCCATTCCATGTGGTTATAAGGCGGGTGATGGCTTCTTCTTTGTTTACATTGTTGCTTTGCATGACTGCATTGAGGATGGGACAGTACATGACTGAAGCAAAGTCCAGGTGGACTTCAAGAGAAGGGTCAGCTATGGGAAAAAAGGAGTGTGTGTGAGTTGGACTGGGAAGGTGCAATGAGCAGCAGAACTAGACCTGAGGGCATCAAGGACAGGGAAGTCAAGCGGGTATAAAGGAAAGAAGCATGCTGCATGACTTCGCTTGTCCAAAGACTTACTGCTGGGGCGGTCTCATATCTCATCACGCCACAGTGTGACAAATGAGGTTTTGCTACACTTTTGGTACACTTTGTGTATGCTTTTTTGCTACACTCTGTCTTTATTTTGATATATACTTTTTATACACTATTTGGTAAGCTTTTTGGAACACTCTGTGTCCAACATTTGGTATGTTTTTTCCTACATTCTGTGTGCACTCTTTTATACACTTTATATAGGCATTTTGCTACACTTTTTGTATACTATTTGGTATACTTTTTGGTAAGCTCTGTGTACATTTTGAGGTACACTATTTCGTATACTTTTGTGTACAATTTCTGGTACACTTTTTGGTACACTTTATGTATGCTTTTTGGTACACTTTGAATTACACTTGTTGGTACACTCTGTGTACACTATTTTGCTGTGTGATAAGTAGAATGAGTGCAATTCAAGAGAAAGGGTTAGTTTAAATGGTCCTTATTCTCCTTATTCTGAGCTATGCTTGGGACACAGTTCTGAAGCTGAATAAGTTCAATAAGCATGGAATAAGTAGCATAATAAGTGTAATAACTAAGAGTCTAATTTGCTGATGAAAAATACCATGAACACTAGTTACTTGTTGTACCTACTCTGACAGCAAAAGGATAGTAGAAAGTATGTGATGTTCTGCCTTTATTTATGTTTGTTTCAAGTGCCGGTGGATAACTGTACAGGACAGTCTTGCCGAATCGCACTGATCCACAGTGCGAATTCTGCGCCATCATTGTGAAACATCAGACTCCCAAAAGAGACTTGATGGTTTCACGAAGAAGAGTTCAAGAATCAAGACTAAAAAGAACAGGTTAAAGCCCTATATTTGCAGAAAAGAAAGAACTAGAGAATGTACAACTTTATCCTAGCTTTATAGAAGTAGTATCGGTCGTTATACTGTAGTTCCTTGTATCTGGGTAAAACATCGGTGTCAAGTTGAGTTGGCACTAATAGCTAGAAAACAAGTCACGGTGAGGATCATGAGCAATGACACATGACACTGTTACATCCCCCCAATCAGCAAAAGCCTAGCTCTCGCTCTCAAGACCTCCGCCTAGGATTCCATCCCTAACTCATTCCCAGTATCAACTTCTCCCTCGGCATCTGGGTCTTCCTCAGCAGGTTCCTCCATGACTTCCAACACACTAGTTGAGGCCTGAGCATCCTCACCCTCCAACTCCTCCTCTTCGCATGTGCTCCATCCAATATAATTTTTCCTTCCCAACCGGGAAGTTCCTGTGCCACTTTTGCACTCTCTATGGGTGTGCCTGGATCCAAATAAAGGTAAGGTGAAACCATTTCGCTCTTCCCTCATGCGCTGCTGATCTTGAAAGCCTCTAGTCATCCTCTGTTAACGGTGTAACTCAGCCTCTGCAAGAGCTTCCATAAACTCACTAGCCTTGGATTGATGAGTGTCAGGAGGAGGGACTGGGAGGTCCTTCCAAAAGAAGATCAAAGGGTGTGATTCAGGACTAGAACTGGTAAGCCATTTCCCTTCAGAGTTGAATTCTGAAAACTGCGCTCAGGTGTAGGGCTCAGCGTTGTAGGTGTGTGCTACTAAGAAGTATCTGATGGGAGCGGAATCCATCTGATTCACAAAGACTTTGGACCGGATCCGTTGACTGTACTCCAGGCAAAGCGACAAGTACCATCTAGAGAGTAGGAAGAAAGTACCAGTGGAACTATCTCTCACTACAAAATCTTCGCCTTTCTGGAAGAAGTGTTGGGATTGAGTGAGATCGTCCATAGGCGATCAATAAGGAGGATGGTGAGTTGAACAGATTGATTGCAAATGGGGATGGTCACTTTGAGAAGCTAAAAAACAATCTTCTTTTTCCAGGAAACTCAAGCTGCTATAAAGTTGTTCGTTGTCAAGGGGTGGCCTCCCAGTTCTCCTGGGGAGTGCACCAATATCTGCCATGTCAATCAAATCTAAGTATTTTTTTAACTTTGACAGATGACTGATTGCGAGGAAAGGCATCCAGGTCACATCTCCAAAAGTCCATTCGATCTCAAAAAGAGCATCTGTTCCACTACCACAGTGGGATCAAATCTGATCTACAGCCCACTCAGACTCAACTTCTCTGAAATTGGCAACCTGTGTTTCAAGTCGCCCTGGGAAAAGCCGATCATCGTTCAGCAAATGGACACAAAGCAGGGATGAATGGAACACGGGATGGATTTCTCTCTGACGCCAACGTCCAGATAAGTCAATCTCAAAGAAATTATTGCTGAAATCCCTGCTGATCTTATATGGTCTAATAAACTTAGGTATCAATTTCTGGACCTGTCCTTTTGGCAAGGACATGTTCCTTGTGGATATGTAGGCAAGGTTGCCCATATGAAATGGAGCAACTTGTCTTTTACAGTTTGCCACACGGATTTGTTTCACTTGGGACTCAAGGATAGCATTGTGAGCAGCCATCACGGCTTGCTTAGTGTGCTGCACAAACGCTCAGATGCTTGAATATTCTTCCTTCAAGGCATCGTTTCAAACAAACATTTGGGGTTGACGACCCAAATTCAAGAAGAACGGTGAGTACCCTGTAGACTCAGATCTAGCAGAATTGATCACAAATTCAATAGCAGGTAAGTGTCCAACCCAATCACATTGATTTGGTCCAATACAGGATCTCAACATTTGACCGATTGTTCAGTTCGCTCATTCAGTTGATCAAAAAGTTAGCGGTCAAAGCGTGTGAACCTTCCTCCACCACACTTATCCGACGCTTTTTTTGACTATTTCACTTATTTCGCTTATTTCGCTTATTCATTCAGTTTTTCCATTTTTGTAAACCAAAACCATGTGGCTTGCCTCACACGAGACCCTGCACATCTGTTAACTGGCACAGGGCACAGCTGCAGCCCACATTTGACCATGCGTCGCAGATTTGACCGATAGCCATCTTTCCCTTCCATGTTCTCCATGCTCTATGTCCTCTCCACATTTCCATCCCTCCTCTCTCTCTATTGCTTTGCCATGCGATCCACAGCGTTAAGTGGTGCCTCAGATCATTACCTAAGATTTCTTTTTCATTTCCCTCGCTGCCTTTAGAGGAGCCCCTTGGAAGGGCAGAATTGTGTCTCAGCTGCATAGCATCTTCACAGTCCTCTCCCTTGAGAGTGATTAGTCTGCACTGGGGTTGTGCCTGATTTGCAAAGGACAACTGGGAGCCACTGTGGTTGCATAGTCCCAGGCTGAGTCTATATAGACTATATCCAGTAGACATTTACATATCATACCATACCATACCATACCATATCATACACTGTGTTGTTGGGTAGTCCAGGTTGGCTATTGACTGGATATCCATTAGGGAAGTGCTGTGAGATCTCTTCTGTAAGTTAATGCAAACTACAAGGCTAAAAGCCT